>VZUI01001731.1:0-93945 GCA_013401135.1 Cettia cetti
AACACACAGACACAGATGCAGAATTTTCTCTGTCTGGAATGCGCCTTTCCTTCTTTTTTTTTTTTCTTTTCTTTTTTTTTTTTTTTTTTTTTTTCCTGTGGGGCAACTGGATATCCAATTATAGCTGGTTTGCCCTGAAAGACTGCAGAAGTATTTATGGCTCCCACACTTGGGGTGTAAAAGTACACAGGATTAGGCTTATTGCAGTAATAGGTTCTGAAGGAATTAAGAATGAGCAGGCTGAAAAATGCACACAGGAAAGAATAACAATAATAACAGTAATAATAAAAGGAGGTAAGGTCATTTAAATTCAAATTCCAAGTTTCCATTTGGAGACATCCATTTAGAATTATGTCTGAGTTGGCTGCCATGCCACTGGCCAGCTATAAACCTAATACAAAAGACTTAAACCTTTTTAAACCTCATTATGTTGCAGAAAGGTGTTAAGCAGAAGTCACCTGATGTGATTTGCTTATGACGAATTTTATTAATAAAGAGTTAACAAAGCTGGGTAAGTTATTAACAGAGCTGCTCAATCATTAAAACACTTTGTATTTTAAGAGAGGCACAACTTGCAGGGCTGGAAAGATTGGCAAGGGATATTTCAGCAGTGGGGAGCAAAAGACATAGGGGTGATTATGATAAATATAAAGAGGTTTCATTTTTTTGAGGCAGAAAATTTAGTCTTCTCCCTTTGAGCAGTTCTTTTTCCCCTTAACTTTTAAAGCATTTTTTTCTGACTTAATATGATGAAGACTGGGCAGCAGTAACATCATCTTCTAACCAGTAGCTATCTAATACCAGAACACTCAGATGGTGCTGCTAATACTTATGACTTTATTGAGATCCTTGTACTGCTTAATGTTCTTCTGCTACTTCTATTAGTTGGAATCAAAAGACAGTGCCAGGAACAACTTTTATACCTAAAAAAAGGGAAAAAAAACGCCCTGTGTTTTATCCTCATGAACTCATGGAAAAAACTTGCCAATGGAGAACTAGTGCACCTGTAAAGGGTCAAAGGCCAGATGACAAATGAAAAAATAATTTCCAATTTTCCTTTTAAAATCTGCATAATTTTAAAGCAATGGCTGTTGACTGGTGACCCGATGATGTAATGAGTTTTCATGTCTGTGACCCTGCATAAACTTTTTAAAGCAACACCCTTACCAATGGTCTTACATCATTGTAACTCCCAATTACAATTAAAAGAGGGGGAAAATTCCTATTGCCAAGAAATAAATTCTGCTCCAAACACAAACACATACACACAAACACTCTCACAGGGAGGGATTTGCAGTGGTTCAGGTGACTGCCTGGGTTTTACTCATGAGAGATTGCACTGCGCTGCCTTGGCACAATTCTTCAGTGACCCTATCAGATAAATGATAAGAAAACATATACCCCTAAAGGCACCTGCCTTTTATACACTTGAAAAAATCTCAGGAGACCTAGAGAGAGAGAGAAGTCCTTCTTGGACAAATTCAGTAAGATCAGATGCTTTGGGCACCATCAGTGATTGTCTCCAAAGGGTCAAGGCAAGCTTGCTAGTTTACACATTAGCTCCAGAGGCACTTTGGACTGGGGAGATGAAAGGATATTTCCCCCACCTATGTGTCTCCATATGTCTCAGAGATGTCCAACTCTGAAAGCAGTGTTGTCAAGCTGGACCTCTGGCTTCTGTTGCTGAGGAATGCATCACCTGATGTGAACATCAGTGGAAGAAAGGGAAGTTTTACGTCTGTGTTTTCATCTTTTTTATGCTTTTCTTCCAATTTTTTTTCCATGATGGTTTGTAGTAACAAGCTTAACACTCCTCTTTGCTGGGGGTGAAATGAGCAATCTTCATTTGCTGAAGGGCACTTGCAGTCTGACTAAGTTGGTCTGACAGGCGTTTCCCTGAGGCAGTCAGGCCAAACAAAGCTGTGCTCAGACACCTGACCTGAAAATAAGTCTGAGAACCCCTCGAGCTGGTGAGTACTTCATGCCAAGCTGCCAGGACCAATTTCAGGCCCTGCTAATGTCAAGAGCCAGAAGAAAAGGAGAAATCCCCTTTGGCAACCATTGTCCAGGGAAAACTGGCAAGGAGAGGAAGTGTAGAGAGAGAGAGTCTGGGGGGTTCAGCTATCTCACTCCCAAAACATCCAGATCTACAGTCAGAGCTGAGGGGCAATCCTGACCCAGGTGTGACATTCACTTCTGCTTTAACAGAGAAAGTTAAGGAAGGTTGTTTCATGTAGCTGCTTTATTCCATCCAACAGGCTGCTGCTAGCTGGCGTTTGGAAGAAGGCTAAAGCCTTCAGTCAGCAGAAATTGTTTCCTGTTGATTTTCCAGTGCTCCCTGTATTTTTAACTTTGTGGGTTTTGTAGCCCAATGACTTTCCTTGGCTGGGATTTCAGCTCTGAGATCATCTCCAGCCCGAGTTTACCTTGCAGACAAAGAGGTCTTTGAAAGCAGCCCATGCAGATAGAGTGACAGGTAACTATGCATAAAACAGGAGAGCCCAGTCCCCTGTAGCCCTGCAGAGTCATTTGCATTAGGAATCATGGAACAGAAGAAGGCACTGCATTATCCTGATGGTGTTTTACACTTGGCTTGCAGCAAGGCTGGAAAGTCATTCAGGGCAAGAGAAAACCATGTGTGACAAACGTGGCACAATCTGTCTTGAAGAATAATGTAATAAGACTGTGGGAGTAGAAATATTTCATACCTCTCTGAGACTCAGATATGAGATGATGCCCACAGCTACTTTGATCATAGTTTTGTCAAAAATGTCTCCTTTAGGTATTAAGAATCAGAAGACTCTCCAAATTGTTTGGACTAAACCTTAAGGTACTCTCAGTTTCCATCAGTGTCCTCAGTGTGCTGGAGATCTTTCTGGTGAGCTATTTTAGAGTATCTGTTTCTGTTCCTGATACTAAAACAAGGAAGATTTTGTCATTTTTAATCATGCAATAATAGAAATGCTAGAAATGCCTGGCTTGGTAGCTATGCCTGTTAATGATTAAATTGAAGCATGTGTTCAAGGTGTACTTTAAGAATTTTACACAGAATAACAGAAAGTTGTGTTGGAAGGACTTCAAGATATCCCATAGTTTTTCTCTCTTTCCTAAGGCATGACCAGCTCTTCCTCTGTGTGTGGATACTACATAACCTTCTTCTGTCTTCCATAGATGAGGAACCTCCTCAGGCAGTTTGTACCTTAACAACAATGGAAAATTTTCCCAAAGCCCAATCTAAATTTCTCCCCTTACCTTTTAAGAGAGCATTTTTTTGTGTGAAAAAGCATTACTTCTTTCTGCAGAACCTGAAGATTTATTCCTCAGGTTTGCCTTTCCTTCTTCCTTTTTTCTTTTTTTTTTTTTCATAGACAATACTAGTCCCATTCTTGTAAGATTTTCTTGTAGATGATGTTTCTCAGTGAATTGATCAGAGTTGTTGCTGTCACCAGGATTCTCTCTGGCAGGTCCACAGCTTCCTCCATTTGTAATACTGCCAACCATATGCTTGAGTATAGATTTGTCATACATGCAGCAGTGTGACTGTTTTTTAACTCACATTCTGGCTGAGATCCACTGTAATCCTTGCACTGCTTTGTCTAGGCTCCTTACTAGCCTAGTCTGTACCATGGCTTAGGCACTTGGGATGAGGAATTGCTACTGTATAATCAAATTGCGTGCATTCCTCTGTGGATTTTATGCCTTATTTTTTGGTGGATCTTCCAATATGTACAAGGAAAGCCCCATGTCAGGCTGCATGCCTAAAGCAGCACATTTCACTACAACCATTACAAGCATCTCAAGGGGAAAATAAGCAATCCCTAAATCCTGCACAGGCAGAAAGGTGGGCACATACTTTGGATGCCTATGGGACAGGGTTGAGGCTATGCATGCAGAATTAGAGATTACACATCCTGATTTCCTGTGTCTCTTCCTGAGACAATTTTTCTTGGGCAGGCACCCTGATCCCCACCTTCCCCCAGTACCAGGATTTCTCTCTGTGAGAAAAGAATGGACAGAGTCTGTGATGTGAATACTGCTTTGTGGATCCAAGAGCAGCTTCCACAAGTGCTCTTCACAAGTTCTGAAGCTAGGATGCATTCTCCTAGGATAGAGACAATGCTGGTGCTGAAGGTCCACATGCCTTTACCTGAGTGAACACCTCTTGGTGCATCAGCCCCTATGTCATTCAAAATTGACTCTTGAGTTTTTATTCCAGAAGTTATGTGACTGCCTGAAAATTTGAGGTTTAGAAAAAGCACATTGTTAAATATTTTGATCCCAGGAAATGGCTCAAAACCATAAACTCTAAACTTCCAAAGGCCAATGAAAATTAAAAAAAAAAAAAAAAAAAAAAAAAAAAAAAAAAAAAAAAAAAAAAAAAAAAAAAAAAAAAAAAGAAAGCATTAATTTAAGAAAATACTGATTTTAGAGTAATCCTTGCTAATTCTCCAGGACCCTTTATTCATGTTTTCTGAATGATTGTGTGTGGCAAACTATGAGAACTCTGTTGCTGTTCTTGAACTGCTTTCTGGCATTCAGTTGGAAAAAAACCCAAGCCCTAAACATACAATGAATAAAAATTATACTGTTGTTTGACAAGAGGCTAGTTTTCCTTTCATCACACACAGATCTGTCAGATTCTACCTTTTGAAAGGACCATTTTTTGCCACACATGAAAATGCCTTTTTAGGGCAGGAAGTACAATGGAGCCGTAATTCATGATTTGTATTACAATTATCTCCTGTGACTGCCAAGTACAACTTTTTTCCTGAAAAGGCTGCCAATGGAGTCATAATCTATACCACAAGACTTTTCCAGAAGCATGTACATAGGAGTTCACTGAATAATCATTCCCTGAAAATAAGCTGAACAGTGGGAACAAGTGAATGAACTGTGGAAGAAAAATGCGTGTCAGGCGGACAGATGGACCCACCTCGTCATAGCAGGAAATGGTGGGAAGGAGATGCGTGAACAAACAACAGGAATAAAAATGTAGATGGACCTTTTGGCTTCATGACTCCTCTTTCACACTTTTCACCCCATCCCACCATCAATTAGCCAATGCTAGGAAAGACGTCTCCAAACATATTAAAATTCCTTTGGGATATATCTGGCGGAAAGGTACCCTGAAGGTGGTGAATTCTTTTTAAGAGGTGCTGCTTGCTCTTGCCTGCTGTGTCCATCATTGGTTCATGCAGGGCACAGGACTGGAAAAGCCCATCAGAGCCATAGGGTCTAACCCCTTGGCACCATGTCATGAAACCTTTATTCCACCAAGGTATTTACTGAAAGCACTCATGTCTCCTTTATCCTGTTATGGCAGGAGAAACAAACTCAACTATTCCACTCTCCTCTCATAAACCAGATCTCCATGGCCATCCCAGTGACCCTGCTCTGCAGATCTCCTGCTTTGTAGACATCGCTCTTCCAGACAGGTATCAAGTGTCCCCCTCATCTGCCCCCCACCCCGTCTTGGGTTGCAATGCAAGATGTAACCACAACACCTGCCTTTTCAAACCAAGACACACCCTCAGGGTCACGGTCTGTCTGATGGGTCTGTGCCTGTCCAGGTCTCAGCCCCATCACTCTTGCCCTCCTCTGCTTGCCTGTGGCTGTGCTGGGGATATGTGGCCACAAGGCATTCCCCTTGGGCAGAGGGCATGTTGAATGCCCAAGGAGACCTCACACAAGACATGTTATGATCCAGAAATCCTTAGAGCACACATGGTTTAGTTGGGACAGCACAAAGATGGTGGTGAAGAATGGGCTGAATTAGTTTCTCTCTATTGAAGGAAAATGTCTGACAGAGCATAAAGCCTATGGTATAATTCCTCCTCTTCTTCAGTGTACTGTGGTTCCTAATGCCTCCTGTCCTCTGGCCAATGAAGAACTGAGGATATTAAAGCAAAATTGGTTTTATGAGAGACTAAAAGCAATGTGGTCTGCTCCTGTGGCACTTTGAGATTCTTCTTTAAGTTCAACATAGCCTTAGAGCCATTTATTCAAACTTAGGTTTTTCATTTCTAAAATAACTTTTTTTAGTATTTCTACTTCTAGAGAAAAGAACGGGAGATGCATACACTGCAGTTCTGAAAGCTAGAAATCACCAGGCAAGTAAAAGCAAAAATGTGGATCAAAACCTAAGCAGCTTATTTTTAGCATAAAATAGAGATAGTATTTTTAGACTCAGCTGCTCTCATAAAGCTTAGAGCTTTACCCACACTGAGCAAAACTTAAACCATCAGGGTTTTAATCAGAATAGGTCAAAGAGATTTTCACTTTTGGATCAGTGTTTCAATCAGTCTCATGAATGATTATCATTGCTACAGAAGTGGGAAAAATACCCAAATAAGCAAAATGTAATTGAAACTGCCTCCAAAGAAAAAGGGGCCATGACTCAGGAGAGCACTTGGACTGGCTTTACACCACCAAAGCCTTTCACCTCTCTCCCTGCAGCCAGCAGGAAGAGGGCAACAACACTGCTTGCCTGGTTTTACTAAATGGTGAACAATAATAAATCCTTCAGCCTTTAAAGCACATTATAAATATGGTTTCAGTGTTACACTGATGATCATAAGAGAAGAAACAAAGGTGGAAAACAAAGTCGGGCTTCATGTTCATTTTAACAAATGACAGGAGAGTGGTGTACACACCACAGTGTCCCTGCCAGCTCTCTCCTCATACACTGGTACCAGGTGATGCCCACAGTAACTCCTGCCTCTTCCTGGGGATAATGGACGTGAAGAACTAGGGCCTGGGGTTGCTATCAAGGTCATGCAATTCACTCAGTACTAAAGAACCAGAAAACCTTATTTGAGAGTCCATAAGACCTATTTTCATACAAGCTAAGGCTTGCAGAAGCAGCTTCCTGAGCAGCAGTATGGTATTTAACAGTCTCTTCCCTGTGTATTACCCAGTGTCTAATATGAACTGGATTCACCTCTTGCAGAAACTTAGTATCTTGAAACATCTGCCTGTTTCTCAAATTCAGCTGAAGTGAACCAATGCATTTCACAGAGCTGGGTGTGGGGGACAGATAGAGCAGGACAGCATGATCATATAGGTCCTGCATTCCTCAGAAGAGGGGGGAGGCAGCCTGGAGAGCTAGAAGGGGTGTACAACCAGATTAGATAACTGACTTCCCACTGCTGAGAGAGGGAGAGATGCTGCTGCTTTCAGCACTCTTTCTCCATTACAAATAAGTGATGTTGTGACTCTCAAAGATATCACCTACTATCCTGTTCTGCTTCCCCTACAGACTGCTAAAATGGTTTGCTTAGAAAGAATAAGATGCAACAGAGTTGGATATGAAAGAGGAGGAGAAAAAGCTCAAAACAACTACTGAACATCCTGGAAGAATGGCAAAAGAGCTAACACGGTCAATAAAAGTAATGCAGTGGCTTTTTCCTAATGTGGTTTTTCAAGAGTATTTAACATTTGGATATTTCCTTTCATTGCTTTCTGCCACTCAAACAACTTTGTTATTTAGCTTTTCAGATCAGAAGTGGTTTTTCTCCCATAAAATCTTAAAAATCCCTAAGGCAAACTGTATTTCTGGCTGAGTTAATAACGTGTGATTATCTGAAACAGGATCAAATGGAAAAATGAAAAACTGAATGAACTTACTGAGCAGACCAAATGGTTCAAGAAGTGCCTAAGAGTCAAACTCTCTGATGGAGAGTTTATTCAGAACAGAACAGCCAGGTTAAGGCTTGTGCACCATGGCACAGTCTGCATGCCATTCAGGGGAGAGTTATAGGAGTGAAGACTAGTAAGCTGGGAACTCACAGAGAAAAATGTGGACCATGTTGATGAACACAGTTATTCCCCCCTTTTTTTTTCTCTTTCATAAGAAAACTCTGGGAGAATATTCATTTTGCAGGTAGAGAGAGTCAGCATTCAGCTTTAGGGGACCTGTTCCCACAAGAGTTTAGGCCCATGGACTGCTTGAGAAACAGGTGAAGAAGTTAGGAAGGCTCCAGATAAATAGGGTAGGAGCAATGAATGAAAATAAAATACCAAGAAATACTGAGCAAAGATGGATGGAAAAAATAAGGGACCAAAAATCCAGAGTCTGAGGAATGCAGTGCCTCTCTCTTGACCTTAACAATAGGAAAGAAGTGACAGGGGTCAGATTCAAGGACTGCCACTGACAATGCAGCTTCTGTGTTTCCCTGGAGAAATAGTGATCCAGATGGGAAATGCTATCATCCCTTCTTCTTCTGAGATCTGGAGGAGTCAAGACCAGTGCCCTGCCCACTGATGGAGGCTGGGCTGCCTAATCTGTGTGGCAGGGAGGGGAAAAGTGAAAATAGCCAGGATCCTAGTTTTCCATTCCTCGACTCTCCTGCCCACTGGGGGCTTCATTCCCTTGGGCAATGCTGCAGTCACTATGTGGGCATTAAATGAAAGCTGCAGGAGCCTGGCCATGGTCCTCACCAGTGAAATTGCATAATGCCTCAGTCAATAAGGGACTTTCTTTTGACAGACACTGCACCAACACACAGAGCAGGAGACAGACCCCAACATGAAGAGACTTCAGCTGAAATGAGTGTCTGGTGCCACGGCTAAACAGGGAAACAGAATGTGTCCAGTGCCCAGTGGATTACACAAAAAAACCAGGCCATGAACCTCATTACTGTTTGTGGGATAGATTACTTCTCCCTAGCCATGTCCACATACATTCCTTAGAGAGAAATTCGCTTGTCACTGACCTGTTCCACTCGGATTTCAAATTCTCCATTCACCTTCTTCCCCTGGAAATATTTGGCCCTGCAAAAGAAACAAGAGAAACAAACACGGTTAAATAAGATTTTTGTCTTTCATTACATACTGTTTTGCTTCTGCATTTCCGTTTTTGCTGAAGAATTTTTGTTTGGGTCATAGCATGTTTTTCTAATTCCTATCTTCTTTTAGCTTTCTGTTCTCCAGAAGAAACCTGCCAAGCCAGATGAAAACCACATTGGAAAGTTCCTTCAAGGCTTGTTACTTTTTCATTTAATTTTCAAACTGAAAACCAAATGTTCTCCTAATCTTTTCCAGGGAACAACTCTAATCAGTGATTCCTTGCTATAACTCATTTAATACTCAATCTTTATTCTGTAAAAGGAGAGCAACATATGGCACAGCATGAGGAACTTCTGATATTGAGCAAGGAGCTTTATCATCACAGGTGAAGTACTTGTGAAGCCTGTTCTCATGCTCTCTCACTCCAGAGCTGCTTTCCACTTCTGTTTCTTTTTGCTGTTGATTTAGGGAAGCTGAATCTGCATATCTACACTGTCACTGATGAAGGATCTCTTCTCCTGAGCTAAAGAAACTGTTTGTTTTGGGGTTGAACTCTGCTGTGAGAACATACACCTTCCACCACCTCTGTTCCTGTCTCCCCACACTTTGCAGACAACAAAGCACTTCGAGAAGTTGTTCATGTGAGGGGAAGGCTGACAGTAGTGCTGGAGAAGAAAACAGATGAAAAGGACAGGCAGTTTTAGCTTTTTGTATTCATAATTTTTGTATAACATCCTTTATATTGATTGGTCAGTGGGGAAATTGCCACTATAAATTTCCCTGTGAATATTTCTCCCCAATTCTTCCTCTCACCAAACAAGCTTGATAGAAGAAAATATGAATTTATTTTGTTAGTCCTCTTCCCCAAAAACTCTCAGAAGGCCATGTAGGCTCCAAAGGGCTCTTCTACTTTGAAAGCATTGAAAACAGTTTAGTCCTGCAAGAGCTATTTTCAGAGACAAAGTAACTCTGGGTTCTGTTTCAAATTGGCAAAGACAGGACAGATTAAAGAAGTAAAGGAAAATTAGGGGAAGCCAACTTTGCTCCCTATTTTATAGTATAAGAAAAAAAAAAGCTGACTCACATTTTTACTATGTGTCTATTTGTTACAATAAAAAAGGAAAGAGAGTAGGAAGGCAATTTTCCCCATGGGTGAAACACACCAATTTATAGCTGAATGCTCCCCTCCCCCAGAAATGCGGCATGTAAATAAAAAAGTTGTTTTGTCATTCTGGCTCAAAATGAAATCAAAATTTTTCATTGTAATAGAAAAATACATTAAAATGTCAAAAGCTTTCTGCTTAATTCTAACAAGGACGTCTGAATGCTGTACCAGACTTCCCTTCCCAGACAGCCCATCCATTAGCATGGTGCAAATAAGACTTCAGCATAGGTGAGGGACAATATAGCAGCCAGGTGTAACCAAGACCAGGTGACTTGAACAACCCCTGTTTGATATAACAAGCAGGTCTCTGGCCATTTTTCCTTCTTTTTTGGAATTTATGAGCATTGCATGTTAAAAACAACTCAGCAGAAAAGTTAAGACATCATGCCTCTAACAATAAACAGGAACTCTAAATGCACTTATTAATTCCATTAAATTTCTGAAGGCGTGGTTCAAGAGGGTCTGGTAACATTCCTCACTCCTAAACATTTGGGATATTGCTGGAACCAGTGACTTCTTAAAAACGGCAATAAGCTTTCAGAGGGCTCACAGGAACTGGTCTGAAATTTGAGGCGCTCTATTCCATGGTACAAGTTTGTTTTTATTCCCAGCATGCTCATAATATATATTCCTTACCCACACTCATGAAACACACTTCCTCCCTCTATGGCCTCTCCTCTTTGTTGACCAACTGGTTGCAAACTCCTTGGTGATGCTTTGCTTCAGCTTGTAATGAAGTGTGACTGACCAGTCCTCAGCCTGGTTCAGATGCAGCAAAGAGGCTTGCCTGGTCCAGGAAATTAGCCTCCACACTGTTACAAAATCATCTTTCTCCTCTCTGCAGTACTGCTGGGCTTATGGATGGTCACACAGAGGATGCATCCAGCATTAGGAGTTGTTGGAGTAGCACAAGGGACCTCAGTTTAGACACTGTGTGACTTCTCCATCCTATCCCTCTTTCCACGCAGGTTGTCTCATCCAACCTCCCTAGAACTTTCCTTTAACAGTACAATATGTCACTTTCTTTCCAAGACAGGCCTCCAGGAGGCTTAACCTGCTCTGAGTGTCTGTGAAGACTACAGCCAAGCAATTTGC
This sequence comes from Cettia cetti, assembly GCA_013401135.1. Classification (NCBI taxonomy): domain Eukaryota; kingdom Metazoa; phylum Chordata; class Aves; order Passeriformes; family Sylviidae; genus Cettia; species Cettia cetti. The sequence goes on from VZUI01001731.1 coordinate 11,048, forward strand.
AGCCAAAGATTTTGGTCCACCCATCATTTTGACACAGCCCAGGGTAAGAATAAAACATTTCTTACTGAAGTATCTCTGAAATGGATGGAGTGAAGTTTTCAATTCTCACCTGGAGTTTTGGAGCCCCTGGGCAGTAGAGACTATCACACCGAAATGAAAAGTGGCCTTAGCATCCTCCTGGAGCTCCTTACATTTTAAGCAAGCTGGAATCATTGCTGGTGCTTTGGAAGCATCATACCTCTTGCAAGAGAGAGACTCTTTTTGTCAGTTTTGCACGTCTGAAGTGGCTTGTGGTTCTTACAGGGGGCATGAGACAGAGGAAAGGAAGACCATGCTGCTGTGATGGTGATGCATGAGAAAGAGAGATGGATGTTTCTGGCAGTCTCATGGCTGTACAAGACATTTGTGGATACTCTCTGCCCCAAAATCACCAGAGTAAGTCTCTTCCAGACCTCTGTCTATGACCTGACTGCTGCAGAGGTACCTAAGCAGCTTGTAGTGCAGCAGAGGAGCTGTGCCCAGAAGACCAGTCAAAAAATTTTCTGGAAACCTCAGAAGTGTCCCCACCCACCTTCAGCATAGCCAGCTCCCAGTGATGACAGAAGCAGCTCATGGCCCCAGAAGGGCTCAACGTCCCCAGCTTGGGACACTGGGCAAGCCACTTGCCACACAGAGACATTGCCTCTCCCAGGCAGTCTGCAGCACTGACCACTGTTTGGCTGGACACCCCTTTATTTTAAAGCATGTCAGATGTTCAGCTCAGCAGAACAGAGAGCTGTAATTTGGATAGGCAGGGTGCAGATGAGCTGGTGCCATTGCTGTGATCTCAGTGAATTAACACGTAAAAATGTTTTGACTGAAAAAAACTGCAGAGCCATGCTCAAGAGCAGTTCCTGGTGGGACTCATAAAGTTGACAATCCATTTAAATGTGGCCCCATGGACTGGGAGGGAGGAAGCACCATGGTAAACAGCCAAATGTTTGCCCTGGCTTGCAGGAAAGAAACTTGCCTTGAACCCCTCTGTCTTTCTGATTAAGAAGCTGCATGCTCTGGAAAAGGACGTATTTTCTGCATGCAAAGGCATCAAACAAACATAACTTTTGCTTTCTGCCTCAGGTCTGACATGATTACAGGGATATAAGAAACCCAATGCCTCTTCTTATGAAGTAATCTGGAAAGGATAGAAGTTTATTTTGCAGAGATATTCGTAAACCAGCCCCAGTCTGTCTCATTTACCATGGCTGGAGGAAGCATATGAAACAATTTTCTGTCAGATATGGAGTGTACCTTTAACACTAGCAGAGAATAATAAATGATCAATTCACCTCCCATTACCTACCTCAGGCTAATTCACAGATTTTCAGATCTTCCTAGGAGAGACCTTAGTGGAACTGATACAGCAAATATTGGAACGCTGTACTGGAAACTGGGAAGCCATTCTTCGATGAACTAATAAGCCTGAGCCCAAATCCCCTGTGATGCGAGTGAACCCTGACTCACACCTGTATCACTTCAACGGAGGCCTTGAGCTACAAATTCTAGAGCTGGCTTGTACCTTCAGCCCAAAAATGGGCTCTGCTCACTGCGAGCATGCAAAAGAAGGACACTAGGACATTGTAATGGCAAATTTCTCCAAGTCCTCTCACCGAGCTTGTGCCTCTGGATCAAGACAAAACAAGCAGAGAAAGCCAAGCCAAACTTTACATGGATACCACTTCTTATCTGGAACAGGAAGCAGCCTTTCCTATGCTGTGGAGGGGCCAGAGCAAAACACGATGAAGAGAGAAATGCGTGGGACTCTTGGGGAGAGGTGGGCAAGGCAGTGGGTGGAAGAAAGGAGAGAAATGGGGTAAACAAACTAAAAGGTATCCATTGGTAAATTCTGGAATTATCTGAATTATTTCCCTAGTATCACAATACACACATTTCTCTTGAGCCCTTGTGAAAATAAGGCATGTAAATTCTTTCTGGATAATCCAGGAAAAGGCGAGACTGAAGCCCCCCAGTTTGGGTGTGGGAGCACTTCGGGGAGGGTGGGGAGGTGGTGAGCTGCTGTATAAAATCCCCATGTCAAAGGGCCTGGGGGCCCAAGTGATGCACAAGGCACTCACTGTATGTTCACATTGTCTCCTTCATAAAAGGGGCTGGGACTGGGAAAAAGGAGGCAGTTTCCAGGATACTGGCCAGCAACTGCTGGAATGCCCCGACCCCCCCAGCCCCTACACGCTATAAGGGTGGCAGGGAGGGAAGGGGGAGGAGAGATGCATTTGTGCCCTTTTTTTTTTTTTTCAAGCATGAAAATAAGGAAGGTTTTTCTTTCAGGAGCCAGTTCTCACCCGCTCCACCACTTTTCCCCACTTTAGAAATTCTCAGCAGTACATAGTAAGAAATTTTGAGATGGCCAACTCCTGACTGTCCAGGGCATAAGGATGGGAAAAATCACTCCATAAATGCTGAGGTCTGCAAAGTGCTGGAGCTTTGGTCCACATCTACTTTGGCCCAGAGACCTTTATGCAGTGTTCAGCTGTGCAATGGATTGGTTGGTAATTAATACCCATTCTGCAAGAGTACCTTGGGGCAAGCGGTGAGGGTGTCAGAATGGTGAATAAGAACGATGGATGTGTGCTTTGACACCTCAGAAAACAAGGTTAAATTGAACTAAAAGTTAAATGGACCAGAGGCAAGTGCAGAAAGAAAGAAAAGGCATTCACATTGTACATACCGATAGGGAAGGACCAGTGAGTAAATCTCAGGTTTGTGGTGGGTCAAAAGGTAACTCTAAATACACTGATACTTTGCCAGGAGCTGCATAGAAGTTTCAGCTCCTTCCCTGGGGCACAGTAGTGCTGTGACCAGCCCTGTTCCTCCCTGGGGCAAGATCACCTTGCTGTCACCACCTAACTTGCTGTGGCCACTGAAGGGACAGCCAGCTCCGCAGTGCCAGGTGTGTCCTCAGTGTCCTTGGTTGGGTTGTGGGAACAGACTTCTGTTGCCTTCTGGGAAGAACCACAAAACCCAGCCCACTCTGGTTACTGTAAAACCATCCCTGAAACATTATTAGTTATGGGATCACATCAAGGGAAGAAAGGCCTCACCTGAAGGGGGTTGTGCTGGGCTCTGATGGTGGTACATGTTGGGGTATTTTGGATAAAGGAAGTCCTCCTGGTGAGGTCCTTGATGAGATCTGAGGTCCCACCCTACAGGGCTGGATTTTCTTGGCTTGAATGCAGATGGAAAGGGAAGATTTGGGGCAGCAATGGAGAGGGTTTTAAAAATCTTCTGTGAGTCCTCCCTTTCTGAAGGCCTATTTTCCGGGAGACCTGGCTTGGCAAACCACCAGCACTTTAACAATTGCAGACATGGCAATTCAGGCCACTCGTTCTATTCAAGGAATTGTGGAGTCCCACACAATAGTGGCCTCCCGGCATCTTCCTGTGCCACCTCCTGCTCATCAAACAGGGGCAATCAGAGCCATCCCCCCACCAAGAGAAGAAGCACTAGTTAGTGCAGCGCTATTGCTTTTGGGCACAGCTTTTTGTGCTTCTCCGAGCTGTCAGAATAGGAAGGACACTTTGCTGTAGGTCTGGTCCCCCACCCAGGCTGTACTGTGGTCACATTCTTCCTGCCCACAAAGCGCTGGGGGTAGGAGGGTAGGGGGTGGAGGTGGGGTACTGCATCAAGTACAACATGAGGCAGCAATTTGATTTTATTGTGTTATCAAAATAGTGCATTGCTGGAACATTTCCAAGTTGCTAAATCTTAATAATATGGCCTGGAGCTGTTTGCAAGGACTATCATTTTTGTTGAGGATTTTGCAATATTTTTTTCATGCCTACTTCAGTTCTCCTTGAATCTGAGGAGCAGTAGTACTGGCCTAACTTGGACCAGCCCTGGGGCAGAGCTGTGGAATTTCAGGCAGAAGAAATTTGGCTCACAAATCTTGAGAAATGTATCTCAGGGTTAAGCTTGTTGGAGGGTTTTTTTTTTTGATAAGTACAGGACTAGGCAGGACATTCTGAGGTTAAATTCTATGCATTTATAGGAACTCTGGTAAAGTAATTAAGGACCCAGATTTGACTTGCATTAGCATAGCTATAACCTGGTGAGGAATGTTTTCCATATTCCTTGTGTCTATTTTTGTAATGATACTAATCCTTTACATTTCTGTATCACCTTTCATTTAGGGGGACTAGATCCCAAGATACTTTACATATGCAGGACAAAAATACAGACAGACATGATGGTGCTATACCTAAAACAGATTGGAAAGTGATGTGATAAATGCAATTTCTTGAAAAAATTTGACAGCCTTGCCTTCTTTTCACATCTGTGTCTTCATGCCAGGGAATACAGAAACTCCCCATACTGCTCCCAGGTGCGCACATGTTCACAAACACACACACTCAACACAAACTTGCCTCCACTATCTGCTTTCCACTTCTCAAAAAGTGGAATTTGGCTAGAACGGTAGGAACAAAAATATTTGGTCATGGGTAGACAAAGCTAAATGATGAAAATATAAGGGCTTTTTAACCAGATTTGTGAAAACATGGATTTTATGTGTAAGTTTTTTAAAATTATTGCTGCATTGTTGCACAGAATTTGTGAAACCTTGAAAATTCACCACTGTGTAAAAAAACCTTATTCATAATATTCTATTGTCAGTGACCACCATGTTAGATGATTTGGGACCTTCTTATCCGGAAATATAGGCAAAAGTTTGCAATTTTACCAGCTAATTCTGAAGTTCAAGCTTAAACTCCAAAATTTCTCAATATGTTTAAATAAGTTAGGTACATAAATATTTGTCTTAATGGAAGCCTTAGTATATCACCTGCAGACCACTGAAAGCATTAAAAAAATCATTACACTCATTGAATATTTTTAAAAGGAATTCCTTGAAAAAAACCCCAAGATTTAGGAAAACCCATGCTACTAAAATTCAGTATTAGACTGTTATTATTTCACAAAATAAAATATATAAAATTAACCAAATATATAATTAATATAATATCAATATTAATATTAATATTATAATATTTTAATATATTAATAGGCAACTGACATATTTAGGGCTCAGTATTTTCATGCTTCTGAAGTAAAAAAAAAATTTAAAAAGAAATTGATCATTTCCTTTGACCAGTATAAAACAGTAATCCTGTCAAATCAGTCCATAATTAAACCTGAATCATGACGTTATTGTTATACAAAGAACCATTTCAAATGTTTTAAGAGGATTTAATTCACTGTTAATCATGGTTGCTCTCTTCCTTGATCTTAAAATTTTTGGAGACAGTATGTTCAGGCAGATTTGGTGGCAAATAAAAGGGGAGAAAAAAACATGCAATTTTGTGTCTCCTAAAATATTCTCAGTGACTTATTTTTTGGTGAAGCATTTCACAATCCTCACATGTGCAACTGCTGCACACAGGGCATGTGTATTTTGGGCAAGGCAGCAAACATGGAAATCTGAGCTCTGGAAACAGCCTGAAAAATGGAGAAAACACACTTTGAAAAGCCACATGATCTGTTTCACAAATGTAACTTAGATATCCAGCAAATGCAACAAGAACAACTTTGTTATGCTATCTGGTCCAGAAAGCAATGCTTTTAGCATGTGTGGCTAATAGGAGCCTTAGTGCTTGATCACTTCCCCCATAAGCTGTTTAAACATGAGGCATTAGGCTGGAAAGCTGAGCACTTTCACAGAGGATGGGGGTTAATAATTCACAGTGCAAAATCCTGTTTGATCTGCTGAGAAATTCAATCCAGATAGAGCATAATTTTGCTTAATAGCATGGTGGGCGAGGAGGTTGCCAGAGGTGGGATGCTTCCCTCCTGGCTGAGGTCAGGCTGTTGGAGCTGGCCCATGTGCCACCACCTGGACTTCTGCTGTCCCCTTCCTCATGGTCCTGCTCCCATTTCCTATGTGTTCAACACATGCACGTGTATTCATGTCTGAGCTCCATTTTCTCTGGCAGCTGCTGTAGGTGAGTTGTGGATGCGTTTTTGGAAGTCTCCCAATGCACAGATACTCCCAGCCCACCAGAAGGAGCCTCATTCTCCAGGTGGAGGCTCCCCAGCTGAGAAATGTGCCAATTATGACAGACGAGAAGCCAAGCTTTTCCCTGGTGTGTTGATGCACAGGTACATTCACTGCTGTGCATGCCTCTGCGGGCTGCCTGTCAAAGCCAAGAGCACAAGGGAGCTGTATAGGTAGGATTTTCCTCTCTTGCACATCCTACACATGGCAATTCACTGTGTGCTTCCTTGTCATTTCTAGAGCTGCGTCTTTGAGGAGAATGGAAAATTTGTGAAAATGTTGCCACTTAAACAGAAAGCTGGGTGAGTTCCCTTGTTCTTAATAGAATACCTTTCTTTTACTGCTGCTAATGCAGAAAGCAGCTGATCATATTCTGTGGGACTCACATTGGTTTTATAGTACTCTGCCTCTGGAATAAACCAGAGCCCATTCCATGTCAAGGATGGCAAGGATTTTATGGTGGAAGACAGGCCACAAATTCCCATGGATGCTCCTTCTTTCCTTCAGACCTCTGAGAGAAATTTAGTGCTATATTGTGCCATCAGAGATAGGGTAGGTCCTCAAAAATAGAAAGGCTTGTAATTTGTCACTTTAAAGTGCATTCAACATGCACTTACCTGTTTGGGTTGTTAAAGCATTTCATCAAGCTCTTATGCAACATCTCATCCTAATCCACAACTGCATCCCTTTGCTGTAATACAAACAGTGATGATAAATATATGTCTGGCGACAGTCTTCAATTCTGAGAAAGTGTTTTCATTTAGAGAAATCAAATGGCAGATTCCACTGTCTCTCACCCTTCCTGTCCGTGAACAAGCTGGTCCTTGTTATAAACCCTGTGTAACTTGCTCTTGGGGAGGAGACACTGTGGAAGCCCCTCACCCTTGAAATAAGGGCAGCACATCAGTAGTTATTTCTTGGGGATTTTTTTAGCTAGCTGTTTCAAAAGGAGAAGGAAAGACTTTCTCAAAAACCAAAAGCAAAGGTTTCACAAGTAGAAAGACCAGAGCAGGCAGAGGTGAAATGTATTACAAATATGATGCTCCTTCCAAGCCCAGAATCACCAGCACAGAAGTAACAATGTGCTGTTGTTCACCTTCCAAGGTCTGGGACTGTTTCCGTACATGATGCAGAGTGAATAGTCAGAATCCCTGGATAATCAGCTTCATCAGTGGGACTCTCACCAGGCAAACACTGCTACCTTAGGCTGCTCAGCCTGAACTCACATAACACCCTGGCTGAGACCAAGAAGATGACTGGCATTGCTCAGAAGTACCTTACCAAAAATAAACATCTATGCAGCCACTGCTCTTCAGCGCTACTCTCAAGGGCTCACTGAGTTTCCTGGAGACAAAAATCAACCAGGAGAAAGTACTCATGGCCCACTGGAATGGTTGCATTGGTATGCTCTCTCAGAAAGGACCAGCCTTTAAGCTGGGGAGGTTTCCAGGCATGTATTTCTGTCCATGCGACAAAGAGCCATGGCAGGCAAGGGTTAGTAATATTCTTTCCTAGTTTTACATGTCATACATACATCAGGGTATGATCATGAATTCATACACTAATTTTGTTCAGTGTCCTCACAGACTTAGAGAAAGGCAGGGAGCATTTGCAAGCAGCATTTGATACCTGCAAACTTGTGGGTTGAGTCAGAGAGCTGGGATAAATGAAAAGGGTATCCCATCATTCCTAGTAACTGCTAAGTTATAGACAGCAGAGGGATAGCCAAGATAGCAGGATGTGAGGAGTGCTTACAGGAGTGGAGGAGTGAGGACAGCATGGGTAGCCTTGCTTAAAGGAAGGTATACTTCCTTTTTATATATCCCAGCCGCTGCTTCCTCAGCAAGCTCAGCTCACAGACCACAAAGCCCCCATGACAGAACAACAGCTGGGAGATATAAAGGCAGGGATTCAAATGAAGTGTGTGTATTTTAAAACATGAAAACACTGCAGAAGGGTCTAGCCCCTCCTTGTCTTCTGCCCTGCCCTGACTACATCCAGCACCATTAATCTCAAAGAAAAACTAGATTGGCCTTTGAGCAAGGGCTTTCCTCTCTGATTACAGTGTTTGGACTACGCAGTGCTGGCTGAGCCCCAGATGCTGGAGCTGTGCATTAAAAGCACTCCCATTCCCAGACGGAGGATGCTGTGTTAAGGGACTGCCACCTGGCAGCATCTCTAAGGAACTGCAAAAACACTTTGCAGAGACAGAGGTTAGTGAGCACCAGCCCGAGGGAGGCAGACTCGTGGTGCACCCAGGAGAGATCAGGTCTGGTCGAGTCAGACTGATGTTGCTGACTGACGGAGCTGTCATTGAGGGGCTGCTACCGTGATGAATTACATTAGGCCAGGGAAACATTCACAGTGACAACCTTACCAGGGACTTTCCCACTCACTTAAGAAGTTGTTCTTCCTTTGAGAAAAATCCCACTGTTATCCCTCTCTTACTTCAAGCTGGCTAAAGATGTACCTAGTTGTACTCAGTCACGGTCTCTTTTTAGGTAAGAGCTAAGCTTTTGATTTGTGAAGATACACCTAAAAAGGTAGGTCTCACCTTTGCCCACCCTCCTAGTTAAACAAAGAAGACCAAAGGTGACAACTGTATTGAAGAGTGGTGTGGAATGAACAGAAAAATAAAATAATCTCCCTTGACCAAGACACATTAACCTAACTTTTTTAATTTTGAAGTCTTCAATACTTCTCCCTCACCTGGGTTACTCTTCCCTTCTTTTGTCTTGCGACAAGTTGGCAGATGAAATAAGAGCATCATCTCAACGCATTCTCTGGATTTTTCCCCCAGATAAGACTCTCAAACAGGTTGCCTAAAGCTTTCTAAACCCGCTGACTTTGAAAAGGAGAATACAAAAGGCAGTAAGTAATTTTTCTAACATTTCAGAAGACTTCAATTGGGAACACTTTGGAAAGTGCACTGTACTACCCAATATCATAGGAAACAAACTTCCAAGCTTTTGTTTGTAAAGAAATCTGCATGAACAAGACAAATTTGAGGCTTAGCTGAACCTGAGATCCTTTTGCCAATAGTAGTTGCTATGCTTAGCAGGTAAAGGGGTGTGTTCATATATTAAGGCTATGAAGAAGTTGGTCAATGAATACCAAATGAACATTTTTTACGAAGAAAGTTATAAAAAATCCCACTCTGCCATTCATACAAGTTGTTTGACAGACACCAACCTGGGGCCAGAGCTGGTGACCCAGATGTGAAAGCATCTGTGCACCCCCTGCAGACTTTCCATGATTTCCAGATCCCTGAGAATATGGAGCTGCACCCAGTGGGGGATCAGGGATGACTTACCAGTCCGTGTGCGCGTCGTCAATCACCAGGAGGATTTTGGGTTTCTGTGCCACGGGGGGTGCGGGGCCGGCCGAGTGATCGATCAGTCCCGCAGCCGCTTGTGTGGTTTGCTTCATGGCGCTGGAGATGGAGCTGAAGAGGCTGCTGCTGGTAGAGGAAGAGTGCGAGGGTTGGGGTGGCTGCAGGTGCTTTCTCTCCATGGCAGGAGAAACCGGGGAGCTGGTGGAGCTGTCGGGGCGCTGCAAGTCCATCATGTAGCCATTGGGCAGATTTGCCACGAAGCTACTGTCTGAGAGACGCCGCCGGAGGAAATTCATTGTTGCAGCGCTGTGGGGAAACTTCCTCAGCAAGAGCAAGGCTGAACAGTGCTGTTACCGGTGCTGGAGGATGTCTCTGTGTCTGTGTGTGTAGCTCCTTAAAGTCCAGGCAGGCAGGCTTTACTCTTTGAAATCGTGCTGGAAATATATGCCTAATTTTGTCAGCTATATTTTCTTTCTTTCCTGTGGGAAGAGAATCAAAGACACATGCATGAGATACATATTGTGAGACTGAGATAAGTAACCCCCTTTTGGTCTCTTAGACAGGACCTTTATCAACAAGAGAAGAAAGGACTTCTAGTTGCTATGCAGTATTTCACACTGCTGCAGTCAGGACAAAATATGTGTCACCATTCTCATCTCCAAACATTTTCTGGTCAGTACAGACCAGCCCGCAGTAGCTTAGGGGCTAACAATTCTATCACTGTGGAGAAAGAAAAAACTACTCTGATAAATGTTAATTTTAAAAAGAGAGGCATCTTATTTCCGCTATCTCGTGTGTTAAAGATTAGAGAATAACTGGCAAATAATCCAAATGGATATAAAGTTGTATCATCTTTGGTAGGCTTCTGAGCAAGGTTCTGAATGTAAGGAACAAGTGTCCGAAATTCAAATAGGATGTAAACAACAAATAGCAGAAAATTTCCCATACACATTTTGATCAGGTTCAGTGACAGAAATTACCCTTTTCTGCCCCTCGTTCTCTCTGCACTCAGACTCTGAGCCAGGTGCTTGCTGGTAATTGGTTGGTAGATACTAGCAGGCTATCTGAATTTAAAAATTCACTTGTAGGAATTTTGCAGGTACTCAAAACCAGAAACTTGGCTGTCTAATATTGACATAGTTTTTTCCTCTCTTGTTTGTGTTTTTGGTTTGTTTGTTTGTTTTTTTAATGAGAATTTATTCTGCTCATCTCTTCAAGTGAGAAAATGAACACAGTGAAATATAAGTATTTGACTCTTCTCCCTTGACCATGGTATGATGACTTTGTTTTTACTCAGAATACAAGTATTTCACAAATTAAATAATCTCACAGTTTAAAAAAATATTTAACCTCTAGGCACATCCCAGAAGACTGACTTCCACAGCAATTTCCCAAGAAATTTTATCTGCTAAGACAGCCTTTGAGTCTTGGTTGGTGAGATTTAGGGGAAAAACAAAAGAAAATTATTACTAGTAAAACACATACATTTTTCAAGACATACATATTTGCAGCAACAAAAATGAGTTATCTCATATATCAAGTGAAATGACTCTTATGAATCTGTGGTATCAATGTTTAAATTATGCCTAACCCCCTTCAAGTCTGTTTGAATGACCGCCTGCAAATATTAGAGCTGCTTTGGCTTCACCTGGTTTGGTCTCCTTTACTGCTCACCCTCTTTTCCCAAACTCTGATTACCTCCTGATGCCAGAAAATCATCTTTTCCCAGTTGTCCAAGAGAACTAGTTGTGAATCTCCCTCCTGGAGCTGTGGGTAAGAGCTCATGGAGCAACCAAACAGCTTTCTTAAAATAAGCTCTCATTTATTTTCACCTACAGGGGTTTACAATGCTTTACAGAAAAAAGAGTCAGACCTGTCCATGTCCACGTATATCTCGTCACTCCCAAACCCTCAAAGAGGCTCAGATGAGCCTACCTGGAAGTAAGCAAACTACAAAGAGCCCCTTTGGCATGTCCCCAAATCTTGTTGTCCATCACCACCCTAACTCTGTGGGCATAGGATCCATCCTCAGCAAAGGGCTCCCTGCTGGGGCTGCTGACATTGGCTTATTAGAACAATTTTTCTTTTGAATTCTAAGCCCTGGCAGTGCAAGTCCTCTGACTTTGCTGGAGCCTAGAGGTGGTATTTTCCTAGGGAATGGCTCAGGAAATCTTTAATGACTTCCTGCCACATTCACAGTCGATAATGTATCTCAGGGTATTGTGCTGACTTCCTGCCTGGTCCTGATGCGCCTTGTGACTGCACATCAGCAGACACACATCAGGGAGCACTTTAGCAGCACTGGCTAGTTCTGCAGCAGTTGTTCCAAAAAGCAGGTAATGGATAGTACCCATGAATTGTGAGCTGGCTACTCAACTCATATATACACCCACACAACACTGGTCCTACTGCAGGAATGGTGAGTGCCAGCACAGAGCCATCCACTATTACCTGTCTAGGATGACCTGAGTGGTACACCCTACAAAGGCTTTGGGGGTTTATATACCACAGACTGGGTAAAAATGTGCTGTCCTCTGCTCAGGAGCCTGTGTTTCCTCCTTTCACAACACAAATAAGAAAAATCCCCTCCCTTGAGTGACAATCCATTCAGGAGTAGGGGCAGTCCTGGTTAAAGAGGAGCATCCCAGAGATCTGTCTACTGTCAAAAGGAGTCCAAATGAGTATCCCATTACTGTGTACAGCTATTAGTTGGCTCTTTTCTAGGGCCTTGGTATTAACTGGCAAGACATGGGGCATAAATTTGATACTGGTCTTAGGAGAAGCACCTGCAGCACAAGATACCTGCTCTTCCACGACTTGCAGAACATCACAGAGCTGTTGGTTCCTGCTGTGGCAGCTCTCAGCCACGGGAGGGGACCTGCCCCCAGCCACACAGGCTGGACAATGCTCTTGTCACAGGGCAGTATCCTTGGGACAGGGTCCATAAGGACTTGCATTTTTGTGAAGGTGCTTCTTCCCCACTGCCAGGTATTTGCATAGCTGCTTCCTCCCCTTAGAGATTTGCACATTCCAAACGAATATGGGTAACTTGCAAAGCATCAGCAAGTAAATAAATGCACAAATGTCTCTGCTGGGCCCTGCAGTGAGGGAAGAACCTCAGGGAGGCTCATGACCTAGGGCGTCCCAAGGCTGAGTAGGGCCAGAGTATTCCATGATGTGTATGGAAGGAACACAGTTTTCCTCTGCCCACACTAAACAATTTATTGTATTTAGTGCAAGGGCATGACCATTCTCTTCCTGGACCCTTTTAAACAAGAATATTTGCAGTGACCTGTCATTTTTTTCCACAAGGCGTTTTGCAGTGGGAGACGTTGCCCAGGAGATGCTGGAAGCTGGCAAAATTCTGTTGTCCAGTGAGTTTGGGATGTTGCACTTATTCTGGCCTTTCCCTCTGCTGGCTGGCACCACCTCCACTATGGGCTGTATGCTGTTGGCTTGGGGAGGAAGGAGAGGAAATCTAAGCACTGATGTCACAGGGAAATCTCCCTCTGGCAAAGCACACTGAGGTTAAAATCAAACAGGATGACACTGCTGCAGAGGAGAGCAACACCTGGCCCCACTCTGGGGTTCCTGTCAGAAACCTCAACTTTGAGCATCTCAAAGTGATGGCACAGACTGTCCTCATTACAGACATTTTTCTAATGATCTGTCTAATGTAATTAAAATAGATTTTAAAAATTTCTTTTTAAATGAAGCTATTGGTGGGTTCACTGTATCAATTTGTCAATTGCCATTAGTGCCACCACAGAGGAGATCTTCTCTGCAATGGGAAGAGTGCAAACTTCCAGGAAGCTTTCTGTCAGTAGTTTACACTGCTTTGATTACTGGACAACCTCATAGTCTTCTTTTGCATCACTCACACTGTTACTTAACTTTCAGAAGTAGGCATTTTCATACAGGCACAGGCTGAGCAGGTTAGGACCTCATTTTCCTACTGCTTGAAACTCTCTGTGGACTTCCTAAGGGCTCAGCCTGTCAGGCCAAATCTGGCTCTGTAGCTCTCATGCCACACAGCATCGTACAGTGCATGTACAGAGCTTACCCTAGCAAGTGAGTGGGGCTGAAATTTTAACAAATGCAGGAGCCTACACCTCCATCAGAAGCAAGACAGATATACTGAGTGGTTTTTTGTCACTCCAGAGCCAGAGGCAGGAGAGCTGCTGTCTCTACACCAACAAGTTGAACGTTTCCTGTTACACCAGTATTCCTGTGACTCACATGGAGACACATCACCTACTTAACGCTGTGCCAGGCACGAACTTGCCTGCAGGCAGGGAGCTCCCTGCACAGCTGGAAATACAGCCCATGGACTGCTTCCAGGAAAGCAACAGCTCCTGGGGAGTTCCTCAAGTTGCAAGACAAGCAGCTGCTTCTCACCAAGCAGGAGTCATCTGCTGCTGAGTGAAACAGCTGCTCCTAAAAACTAGCTGGGAAAACAGCATCTGGGCCATGGAGCTACAGGCTGGGGATCTGGTCTATACTTCAGGGTGGGGAAATAACTGAGGCACAGGATAAGGAGTGAGTCATCAGAAAAGAGAGCAGGCAAGAGAGACAAGGAGAGGAGCAGGAGGAGGAGAAGGCACAAGCAGAAACAGAGGAAGCAAACAGGAATAAGCTTAACCAGTGGACAATGAAGGAACACACAGAAATCCCAACAATGTGAGCACCGTGAGGGAATCAAAAGGAAACAATGTGAGCAACGAAATGAAGCAAGAAGAAGGTCAATTAGAGCTGACCTTGAAAACAGCAGCCAAGAGGCTGGCATTGTCAGCCCGTTATGAACACGCAGTTAAACTTCCTGGCTGATATTTTTGGAAGACCAAGGGAGGATATGCAATCTACTCACTCAGCACACTGACAGCAGCCAAGCACCTACCTGCTTTCACTCAAGGGTATATTCCATGGAGACACAAGTTATCTCAGAAAACTTGTTGCCATGTGTTAGAAACCGAGAACAAAATGTTCACTTAAACCTCTTGTTGGGTTATTTTCTGAAGCACAGTAGTGTCCGGAGGGAACACAGCTCAGCTGGCTGATAGCTGTTACCCATGCTTAGATTTCCCCTGAGCTTGTTATCTCATGCTCTCAGGTAATGAACTGACACAACCACACCAACCTGCATCTGATTACTGCTCTTGACAATGCTGAGGGCAGCAGGATGGAAAAACAATGGAGAGGAATTTTCCCCCCACTTCACTGTACAGGACTGCATGCTTCCTTCTGTCCCACGGTGGGTGGGAAGGAGAGGGGATGCTCCTTGCCTGGCAACAACCATTGACTTACATCCCTCACATCCATTTTGCAGATCATCTTCAGCATACATTCAAGTTTTAATACATTCCCATGGATCCTTTTCTGCCTTCAGGCAGACTGACATAATGTGGGAGTCAACTTCTGTGGAGGCTGTGCCATATTAGGAAACTCAAAATCCAGCTGGATGCCTTTCCACGTACAGTATATTCTTTAAAACTGTATTTTCTACATTTCTAGTATATTTCAGAAAGAGGAAAGCAAGAGATTATTTATTATTGTCAAACTTTCAGTGTTTCACCCTGATTGGTTTCAGCTTTCCCAAGCTTGGCATAACTTGGCATTTCTTGGGAAGAACTGAAAGCACAATAAAACAAATAGTTCTGAAATTAATTAGAATTTCTGTTGGATTTTTATTTCATTTGCCACCGTCCTGGGTTCAAGAGATTCATGTGTTTAAACATTTCTTGGTATTTTTCAGCAACATCTGAAATTCCATAAATCAGGAAATTACAACAATATGGGTTAGAAAAAGGAAAGGAAAAGGATACCCCACCAAATACTCCACATTTTGTAAACCTGAAGCACATAAAAAAAGCGTAAGAGTTGGAAAGACTGTATGCCAGCCCAAAGAACAGAGGGAAACAGAGTTCCGTACTGGTTTTCAGTCTGCAGAGAGCTTTCCCAAACACCAGAAACAGAATACAGCTCTAATGTAGACACTGGTTTAAATTTTCCAGATCATGTAAAACTACAGCAAATTCCACTGACACCAGCAGAGCCATATGGTGTCTTTTGAGGCAGTTGCAAGAAGTCAGGAGCCTGCAGCTGGAGGGGATGCTAGGGCAGGGGAGCAGAAACAGTTATCAGAACAATAATCCCACCCAGAGCCTGAGTCTCCTGCTATGTGTTAGACAGCAGCTCACTAGAATCAGAGAATGGCCTGGGCTGGAAGAGATCTTAAGAATCATCTAGTTCTACCCATCCTTCTGTGGATTTTCACAAGAAGTCAGTCTCTTGTGCATTTGATATCTCTGCACAAACAGAGAGATTGTCAGAGATGAGAGGATGTCTCTTTGTCAGAAATGAATCACTTCACAATGTTCAACATGCTTCACTAAGCCATGAAACATGTAAAGTTGCAATGATTCCATTGTCTTAGTGCTGCATTCCTGTAGATCTTAAAAAAAAATCCTCTCTGCTTGCTTGGGTGGCTATTTAACTGGCAGTCTGGGTTTCACCAATCTTACCTATATTTTCCTTTTGCAAAGCTGACAGAGCTTTCTACATAGCAATTTTGTGGTGGGGGGCTGCCTTGTCTCCTGAAGGTAGTGGGGATGTGCATATCAAATTACACAAGAGCTCCCCAAGAGCTACACCCTCATTTGCTGTTACGATATGCTACTTCTTGGAAACAATATATTATTTCCTCATTTTAGTCTCACTGTGGAAATCCTGTTGGCACCTAATGGCTGCGGTGTTGTCTCAGTGGTAATATCCTCTTGTCAATGAGCTTATGGAGGCCTTTTGTGGCCTGTCTCTGTTCAACATCAATAATTGCTTATGGGCAAAGCACGACCCAGCTCAACTGGAGCAGGCAGTGTGTCTAATCCTTGAATGCCACAGAGCCATCTCCATCTGAAAGTCAGTTGAGTTTGCATCTCGGCTCCATATTTTATTTCCCAGGAGTACTGTGGTCATTCCTACCCCAAGCAATAGCAACACTAATGCTGATAGTTACACACATGCCAAAGTGGCTCCTCATGGTGATAGTAAAGGAAAACAGGAGACAGCAGGACAAACCAGAGGATAAGTAGAGATAAATGCTCTGCATATGAAGTGGTTGAAACCGTAAGAAGGAAGTAAGCAGGGCTTGGAAGGCTATGTCTTTTTCCTTCCCAATCTTGGATCTGATGCAGTTCATGTTGTGTGTTATGAGACATGCTCCAAGTTTCCTGCAGCAACTGTGCAAGTCCTGATTTCATGGTGATAAGAGTGAAAGTGGCACCCGACATGCCATTAATAGAGCAGGGATTTCCTTCAGCTGAGAGGCGCGCTGCTTTGAAGAGTGCTGATCTGAATAAAATCAAGAAGCTGGGTGTATTTAATATGTAGGGCCTGCCAATATGCATTAGGGCTCATCCAGATAAGAGGTGCCTCAGGGACTGACAACTCACAGAGTCTCAGAGGAAACTGCAGCAGCTTGCCCAGTGCTAATGGGGCTCATGTCCTGATTGTGATCATAAACACTTCCTCATTCCTGTGCCATTTTCTTTCTACTCTATTTCAGTTCTGCCACAATAGACTGGTTATTCAAAATGCTTGTAAACAAAATATTTCATTACCATAAAGTGAACTAGATATGTTGTAGGGAAAAAAATGCTACAGGCTGTGAAACAGGAAGAAACAATTAACTAAGAGATTATAATATACATCAAATAGACAATTGTTAGTTAACTGATAATGATAAGAAGGATTTTCTGTTTGGAACACAGTAATTGCATTACTTTTGATATATTTATAAGACAAAACTCTATTGCATATTTCCAAATTAAAAAAATCTTCAAACATAACTTCATAATTCTTGCATCTATGCTTCTAATTCATTTTAAGGTGCCACAAAAACTTAATTTCTTTCCCAAATATTGTATGTTTCAAGGGGTTAAAAAGTCACATTTGAAGTCCTCCAAACCGTCTGTAGTACTAACATATTCCATCTAAGCTTTGCTGCCTTTTGCATCTGCCTAATTTCTTCCCCATGAATCATTCCAGGAACCCCCATATTCCAGTTTCCCAGATTTTTCCCATATGGCAAGGAGCCTCTTATCATATACTTGAGATTTACTTCACCTGGTGGTGTGAACAGCAGATACCTGGAGAAATAAAACCTGCAATTTCCCTTTGTATAGCTCATTTGTCTTCTAACCATATGTGCTCATCTCATGTAGCAACATGAAGACTAAGCCAAGAAATGGAGCACGTTTACTGATTTATTTTGATGATGGAAGAGAAAGACAATGTTTTACTGCATTCTGGGCAAGATTTGTGACACAACTGTAAGACAGCTTGATGCCAATTCTTTCATGTGATGTAGAAGTGGTGTGAGACTGGCTGGACTATTCCTGACAAAGAGACAGAGAAAATGAGGATTGGTTGAACCTTCAACAGGAGCACTGCAGGGGTTTCTCAAGCTCTGTGATAGCTAACCCAAACCATGCTGAGCATTTGTGGGAGATGTTTTTCTTCACTTTTTTGCATCTTTAGTATTGATCACATGAAGACACATGAAAAGATGTGTCAGTTTGTGGAACATGTCCCTTTTGCTCCCACCATGTACCCACACCCTTTTTACCCCAGCAAGGGAACGTTCCCCTATCCCAGAGCTGGATGAGTAGCCCAGTCTTTGTGACATTGCCAGTGCCTGCTTCCCTGTTGCAACCTCAAGAACATCCTTAAGATCCTGCTCTAGCATGGCTGCAGGTTGGAGGGACACAAGCCGAATATCTTTGCGGTACCAGCAGAAGCCTCTGCAGGACAGTCAGGGGGTAGATGTTTAGCTCCCTTACAATAAAGAATCTGGACAGGTTTTAAAGGCCACTTATGAATTTATGTTGTCTCTGTAGGGACACTGTGTTGCAAAGACTTGCATCACAGAGGTGCACTGCTAAGATCAGAAAACAGCTTTTAAAAAGCCAGTGATAAATTATATCATTACTTTATCTCACTAACTCTCTTTTATCTGGCTGTGTTCTCTACCAGTTCCTGTCTGTTTGCCTATCCAGTCTTTCTACTCATGCTGGATGGTGTAGGAGCCCTCCATAATTGGCTCCAAATACTGGATACTATGTTAGACAAAAAGTTTCAGAACATACATTACATGAGTGTGGGAACTGGATTAGATTCTGGACCCAGACAAAATTCTGGGAGATCAGGCTAATGGGCTCTGCCCAGAGATGAAAATAAAGCACAATGTGATTTTAACAGTCTTCTGCTATCAGCTTGTGGAAAGGTCATGTAGTGTCAGTGCCTTGGTTTCCCATTAAAGAAGACTAGCTTTATTTTGCAGAGTGCAGCAATCTTGCAAGGCTCAGCTAATACCCCTCCATGTTGCACCTCTGAGCCAAGCACAGGCAGCTTCAAGAGCTCTGCTTCCCCTGCTGATCAATAGCTGAATTACAAAGCTTTTAAGGGTTGCAAAGTGGCCAGCCTTGTTTAACAAACCAACCACCAAACCTTTAAATACCCGGAGAGTATATAGTCACTATGAGTGGGGGAAAAAACAAAAAGTTATCTTGGAGGTAAAAAGCAGCACTTAGAACCATTTTGAACAGGCAACACAAGGGATGAATGTGCATAGCTATTTTAGGTTCTACTTCTGTGTTTTGAGAAGTTCTGTCTCAAGGAAAGGAGAGAAGGAAGGGGAAGAGGGGAAGAGGAGCATGTAGCAGCTCTGCAGCTGGATGGCTCCAGCAGGATGCTGTGAGAGGAACTCAAGCCACATGCCTTGATGTGAGCTCTTGCTGGGTACACACACAAGTATGGTGTGAATTACTCTGTGAATCACAGAGAGCATGAGCATTGCAGCAGGCAGAACAGAAATGGGGACATCCTGCAAACCTCACAGAGAAGTTATCTGAGAGCCACACAGGAGTCTCCCTTTCCACATCTGTGTCCTGACTAGCAAGACAGGTAAGCAGGCACTACTTGTGTACAATGGTACAATGATATAGGTAATGATAGAAGCAGCATTGCAAAGTATTCCTATTTCTCTCTGGGGCAATCTGTATTTTTGAGAGCTAAGTAGCGCTGTCGCACATGACTGAAGCTTACAGGCAAAAGCCACTTTTACACTGGATATGCTTTTGCAAAACAAAAAGATGTGTCCAAGAGTAGACTGCAGTATCAGCTGAAGAATCCAAACCAAACTCCACAGAGTTCTGAGAAACAGCTGGATAGTTGCCTTGCTCTGCTAGGTTTATTTCCAGCTCTTGCCCAGAGTGCCTGTGCTCTCAGGATCATTAAGGTCAGAAAGTTTGAAACTTTCTGGCCACCTGTTAACAAATGCCTTTCTTTGTCATCACCATTTAGGCACAGAACTGATTAAAACCCCAAACCAAAATACAAACCCCAGAGTATAACTTCCTAGCTTCAAGATTTCAGTGGCTGGCATGGATGGCCAGGTGTTAAATAAAGCAGGCTGAGGAAGTGTGTTCATTCCCTGCAGCTTTGCAGAGGCACTCACCCTGGCCTCCTCCTGTTCAGATGACAAGCCAAAATGTGCCTATGCTTACAACTTGCATATCCAGTGTTTGCCATAGGTTTGAGCTGAAGGGCAGAGCTAATATTCCTGCATGTTGCAGTACAGCAGTTAACCAAAACACACAAAACATTAGTCTTTATTTCAAGACTGCACACAAAAAAACCCCCCCCGTCTTTGGGTTTTTGTGGATCAAAAGACCTGGTCCTTTCTCTATTTTTTTCTAAAGGACTTCAAGCAAGTCACTAACTATATAAATAAAGCATGGAAATGTTAAATTGGCCCACATTTTAGAGAGACTGATCTGTGTGGTGATATAGATTGCAGAGGTGTTCAGTAATATACAATGTAAGTACCTGAAAAAAATATTACTTTTTAATAGGAAGGATATACAGGGTTCTCAGCTCAAATGAGTACTGCTAATGTCATTGGAGTCCAGTTTCAGAGCTGATTACTGCAAAAAACTGTTGTTGATGCCCAGAAGATGATAATGTGTAAGAAATTAGTGTAAGAATGATCTTTTATAAATAAACCAGGTTAGACACAAGGAGTTTTGTCCCCTTTTTTATCTACTTCAGTGCAAAAACAGTAACTAAATATGTCCCAGTGATGAGATTATAAAATCTGGTATCATTATTGAACTTCATCAAAGTATTGAATCACCTTTACGTGCTGGTGGCAGGCCCTGCACATCCACATGTATTTTCCTAAGAGTTGCATGATTGATCCTGGTTAAATCACTTCATATTGCATTACAAGTGTAAAACCAGGACAAGTAAGGGCCATATTGTGCGCAAAAATAATGTACACAGCATGATAACAAATATATAGGAGTCCTTCACTATTATCAGCTTAATCACTTGCTCTTGTCTCGCTTCAGTTCTCCATTATTAGTATCTCATTTCTGAAAGAGGATAATTGCCTTGGATCTCTTCAATTACCACTAACGCACTGCAGAGCACTTGTAAAAATCAAATGAATTTGAAGACTTGGATCATTGAGCTTGTCCTCCCACAAGCGCAGCTTGTGGTGTTTCTCCTATCTGCTCCCATCATGAGTTTATAATTTATGATAGAAAAAACAACTCCAAGGCTAGTTTGTAAATACCAGCTGGTCCAAACCAGTCCAGTAGCTAAGCCATAGTCCCTGTAGCAAGAGCAAAGCAACAGCTCCCTGAAAGCCTGAGTGAAGAAAACAGTTTCTCCCAACTTCAGCAAGGACTGAAGCATGACCATATGACACCCCAATGCAAAGACACTTGCTTAAGCATCCCAAGAGAGCTCAGGTGTTTATAATGTAAACCAGAAGCTCTCTCCTGGGCAGCTGGATCCTGAGCAGCAGCTGGTGACAGTGCAGGGTGAGGCAGTGCCTGACAGCAGTCTTACCTGAGCTGATTTTTTGGTTTGTGTTGCCCTGGAAGTTGAACAAAAAATATTGCCAAGTGATGCAGGAGATGGCAGCTGTTTGCTATTTATTGCAGATGATTATTGAATAGGGGCCTGAGCAACCTGACCTAGTCTAAGGTGTCCCTGTCGGTGGTGGTGGGGGGTTGGAACTAAGTGATCTTTAAGGTCTCTTTCAACACAAGACATTCTGTGATTCTATTCTTTTTTCACCTCCCCCATCAGCTGCTACCCCTTATTATTCCACAAAATAGGAATGTGCTGTGCTCTCTTTAAAAAATCAGAGCTTTCCTTACCTGCCCATTACCTTTGTTGCCCTATCACTAAGCATGAAAACATACACTTAGGAATTCAGACAACTAAAGAGTCTATTCACCACCTACTCTGTTCTTGGAAAATATACTGGTCTGACAGCATTGTGTGAGGTATTCAGCTATTCCTTCTATTTGCAGAACAGGGCATACAGAAAAACTGAAGCAATGCAACTTATTTAACTGAAAACTATCTCAGAAAGTAGAAAGTCAAATCCTTCCCTTCTAGCTTAAGCAAAATTCTTATCAACTTTTAAGGGGTTCTCTCTGAAATGAAAAACTTTGGAAGTTATAAGAGCCCTTCTCTCTTTCTTATGATTGTGGAAGGCAGATGGACTTGCAGAGCTGGCATGATTTTTGCAGATATCAGCTGTGACTTTGCAAGGTCTGAGTTTGCCCTGGGTGACTAAAGGCACTGTTCCTGCTTTGAGGGTCATGCCTAAGGAGGGGACAGTCTGACCATGGGGCTCAGAAAAAGAAAGAGGTGGCACTTTCCTTCAAGAAAGAAGCATGACATGTAAAGCCAGAGGCCAGTGAACTGTGACCAAGAGTCAGAGACATCAAAGAATCTTCCCTGGAAAAGCCTCCCTGCACATTAATAGGAATTGTCAGCTCCAGCTCTTGACAGGCACCATCCTTTCCTATGCCTTGTGTTTCTCAGTAGCTAGTGCCTTGAATGGCCTCAAGAAACTCTCATATGTGAAACTGCCCCTGTGGGGAACAGCGTGGGAAGCCCTGACTGAAAGGCTCTGCTGAATTATTAAGGTTGCCCAGAGTAAACCAAGGTAACATTCATGTGGTTTCCTGTCAGCCTCTTTCAGTTTTATTATAAAGCAGCAACCCCCTACCTCGCCTACTCCTCTCTCTCCTGCTAAAAGAAACTTCACAAGGCTGCTGAAGTAATAAGGCCTGCCCAAAAGATTACCTAAATACACACAGGCCTATTTTAGATAGAAGTATCAAGCTAAATTCAGCAGCCCTGAGCTGCTGGAGGGAACGCAGTGTTTCATCCAACTCATCTTGCCAAAGTGCAATCAATGCTTTAGCGAACATACAGGGAAATACAGGCACTGAGTCTCATCTTTAAACAGTAAATCAAAAAACTTTGGGGCTAAAAAAAGAATAAATGCTTCCTAGCTTGTCACATCATTTGGTTTTGTTAAGCCCACTTCAGAAAACAGCCGTGCGCCAAGTGTGTTTCTGTGCCCACACGCTGAGTCCACAGCCCCCAGCAGCTGCCAGTGATGGGCACAGTGCATCAGAAGTGTGTGTAGTGACTCAGGAACAGAAACACATGGTACCATCACCTCTGGCACCATGGGATTATTCTTTTTCCCAAGTTTCCATTTTAGTTTTCACTGCTCTACAGCAGTGGCTATAAACAACTGTGCAGTGCTGATAAGTTCAATGAGAAAACCCTTGATCTTCCTTCTCCAAGAAGGATCTGTATTTTCTAGCATCATCCTCTGGAGTTTACCAGCTTTCTCTCCAGAGTCAGGGAAAAGTGTTTCTATAGCCAAGAAAGTCTTTGATATGTTCCTGCGCTGCAATGCACTACAGGGCTCTTCAGCCATACTCTAAACCCATCAAAGTGCAGTTAAAAGAGAGGGAGAAAGGTGATGGCATAATAGATATGTTCACTCTATTTTACAAAAGAAGACAACCACATAGGGCCAGGATACCCTATATTAAAAATAATACACTTAATCTAAAAAAGGAGTGTTACTATATTTTAAATGACAGATTTTAAGAGTCTGAATCAGCTTACAGCTGACTGTTCTGCTGCTATTGGTTTTGCTTTTCTAATGGCTCTATGTAAATATACTTGTGTTTGCTTATAAACTTAATTTAGTGCTGGTGAAAGCCTACCAGTCCTTCTAGAGGAAAAATATTTTGCATTGGCTACATAAAAGATATGATGTAAGCACTTCTGGCTGTTTTTTTCCAGCAGGCTTGGAAGACCTGTGTTGCAGGGGAGTGGGATTTTCTCCAATCACTTGGATGGGAATCAGTAAACTCCTTATTTGACTCCAAGTAATGTTAGTGGCTTTAGCTGTGGCTTTTACTAACAACTAGTCAATTAGTATATTTTCTTAAATAGCTTTGTGGTTTCAGAGGGCTAGTTCCAGGAAGATAAAATATCCTTCTTGTGCCATTGTCAACTAAATGTAACATTGAATTGTAAATTAAAACATAGGGCTCAGGCAGCACACTTTTTAAACTCAAGGGAGCTCAGCAAACAGTCATTTCAAACCATGAAGACCTGGCTGAAGACACTGTTTGTCATCTTTTAAAAGGAGTTGGTATGTTTATGTTTGCTCCCGTGTATGAGAAGAAACAAGGAAGCCAATGCTTTTTTTTTCCCCAGCTGAAGTGTACAGGGAAAGAGTATTGGCTCTGGCTCATGCTGAGAGTGGGAAAAAAGTCAACCAAAACTCATAAAGCTTGGCAGAAATCAAAATTTCCTGCTTCCAAAAAAAGGCACACCCCTCTCTGTTACTTTGTCCAGCTTTTCACATGGCTCTTCAGTCCTACCTTTGGCCTACCTTTCTCCTCCTTTTAACACGGACTCTGATTTATCTTTCAGACACACAGGAATATAATGCTGTTTGCCTTCTTCAGGCTGGAGTATGATACAACACAGCAGCTCTCTGTGTTGTTCATATCATGTGTGATAGCTCAGAGCAAAATTTAATGTGCTTTTAAAAATGATTGCAGTTTCTCTCTCAAAGTGTTATGAAGGGGTTACTTCCAGTTTCAGGAAACCTAGAAGAAAGATCTTTCCTACTCCATCCAATTCGCTTTTCCCCCTCCCCTCATCCCAGTCAACCAAAGACCATCCTGGGAAGCAGATAATCTTTTCTTCCCTTTCCTGTCACTCTGATGGTGATACAGAATTCAGCCCTTTACAGTGGAGGGCTACCACCAGGACAAAAGATCATTCCTACCCAAAGGCCACACCACAGACTCTACCTCCTATTTTTCCAAGGCTGTGTCATTAGTTTTTCTCACCTTTGTAAGCAGAGTCTAAATTATAAGCACATGCTCTGGGCCATCTTTCTTGTGGCCAGTGTAATCTTCTAAGGGCAGCAGAGCCAAACTGCACCCCTCCTTTGCATTTGATCTGCTCAGAGGCGGAATTATTCCTCACTAAACAGACAAGAGATGAACGTCTGGAACCTGATAGCCATTAATACAGACATCATTAGTTCTGCATAATCACTTCATTTTCCTTGATAACTCTATTATAAATATATATGAGTCTACAGTACTGGACTGGTAAGTGATCTGCTAGAGTTGCTAATCAAATCTCTTGTTATTTGTTAGCATTTAAAAAAGCTCTTTGACATTTTCAAATCTCTAGATGAGGTAGAATACCACAACAAATCACGAAGGATGGGAAAAGTGAAGAATTATCCAGAATGGAGAGAGAGCACAGCTTCCCCACTGCTTAAACATAATGGAAAACATTTTATCCCATAAATGAAAGACCAATCTAGAAATTGGATGATTTCCGTTTGGTCTTACCAAGTCTGGAAACTTATGATCCAGGGCTTTGAACTCCTCTGGGAATGCAAATCAGACAATACCACAGAGGCTTGAAGTGAGAAGAACAGCACTGGAGTGAGTGAGAGGGAGGGATCCATGTGGCAGGGCAGTGATGTCATCTGACACAAAATGCTCTTACAACAGCTCTGAAAATGCCCTGGGTGGTTTGTTTGACATTTCGAGTTGGCAGTTTCACCTACCAATAGATTATCAGATCAACGTGCTGCACCTTTATCAGCTATTAATTGTATCTGGGCCAGGACAGCTCTTTGTAATGCCCATCTGGGAATTCTAGACTTTTTTGCTTAGCTATTAAAGAGACAGGAAAAGTACTTTTAGCCTAAAACCATCCCAAAAGAATTAAAAATCCTAGAGTATTTACTGCAAAACTTGACATTCTGGGGAATTTCCAGACCAACTAAAAATTCATCCTAGACCCTTATAGACTGAGCAGAATCCTCTGAGGGGAGAACACCACAATGCAACACACCAGCCATTGTGCAATAAGAAACAAACTTGTTTTTAGGTTTTTTTTTTTTTTTTAAATGAAAATAATACTGGTTTTTTCTTGTTGTAAAGTGGAATGTAAATAGTAATTAGTTAACATGAAAATAATTAAAACAAAAATCCTTGTTGCAGAGTAGCTGTGAAAGTTAAGGGGCATTATGGTTCAGTCCTCTGGTGTAGAATTTGCAATACTGCAAATCCCATAAGAACACTTGCTCGCACATCCCATGGCACCACCCCCTCATCCCCCCTAAAAAACCCAAGGAAAAAATGGTATCCTTTCTGGGGGAGGAAGGATGATGTGGAGCACGCAGTGGCTAGTTTCTTCTAATTAGTGTTAACATCAATGAAGAGCAAAAGTTTTGCATCCCATCAAGCCTCTCATTACTAGAGTACATAACCTCCTAACCTCCACCCAAGAAAATGATATCATTGCATGAATTAATCATCTGAGCAATTAATGGCAAAAAGCAACCTCAGGTTTCCAGCACAGTGTCTGGCACCAGTGAATTGGCAATGACGTCAGCTTCCCTGGGAATATGCTGGCATTTTGCCTGTTCCTGAGCCTCCCTGTTGACTCTGAGGGCAGAAGCAAACAATGCAGGCACCCAACCGGCAGTAACTGCTGCAAGCCAACACCAGGCTGCTGCTTCTGCAGCGTCAGAGGGATGCTTGTCCTGCCAAATCCCTGTGGGCATCTCCCAGGGAAAGTGCACTTCCCAAAACCGTCAAGAGCAGAGGACTTCCTCTGATGTGCAGAGAGAGGACTCTCCAGGAGCAATGAGTATCTGCCCACTCTTTAGGACAGAACCTCCTGCTCTGCACCTGGGAGCTGTGCAGCCTTTTGCAGTGTGTGAATAAGCAAGTTATTAGACTATTCCTCTGTTTCTGGGGCAAAGGGAAAGAATTTCATTATACTGGGGAATTTATTCTCAGATAGCCAGGCTTGTTTTTTTAATTTATTCACTCACATTGTTGCTGTGAGTGCTTTGAAAGCTGGAGTCAAACTCAACTATGACCACATGCCCTGTGTTAGATCCATTTTTTAGTCAGCTATTCCAGGTGAGGTGAAGAGAGCCTGCCTCTATCCTAAGGGAATTTGCAATGTTTCCTTTTTTTCATCACCAAATATAAATATCCTCTGCAAGGTGGAACTTTTTCATACTTTTACCAAGCGAGTATCCCTTTGGTTTTGCTTGGGGTGGATGCACAAGCTGTGAGACAGAGGGGCTCAGCCCATCACTCAGAGGTGCACAACCCAGAGAGACTTCAGGAGATGTCATGGGCAGAGTGTAGACATGAGCAGGGAGGTGCTTTCGGATGGGAATATCAGTCATTTTCTTCACCTTCAGGCCACGTGAAAAAAACACAGAAAAGAAAGAAGCTTGGCTAGAGGAAAGCTGACCCCTGATGTAAGAAATTTGGTGTCAGGGAGGAATGACAACCTATTTGTGCTAAAAGGGTTTGGCTAATCCAAGATAAGCCATTTTGTTGCTTCTCCCTCTGGGGTTTTCTGCCTTACTTCTCTTTTTGGAGGGAGCCACTGGCTTTTGTCTCCTGAGCAAGCAGAAAAAGCATATCTCCCGGCACACTCATTATGAGTTTCCAACAGAGATAAGATATCCACAGGTGAGCAACATCTTCATCTTAGCAACACTTTCCTCTGGACCCCAGCTTGAAAAGAATGAGGTGGTGAACCCCTATGAGATGCAGCTAAAAAATTTAGTGCCTTACAGTGAGCAGTGACCCCTGCTCCAGTTAGAGACTGGAATAAGCTTACTCCAAATTCAGGACAGCCTTGTCTTACAGGCTTGCAAAGATATAAACCAAAGAAGTGTGATTATAACATCATCACTGCAAACGACATTCCCTGTCTGCATGGCTTAATGCCACTTGCCACATTTGTAATCCATCTTCCCCCACCTGCCCTGTCTGTTCAGCCATCACTTGTTATCAGAGCAAAGGCAGTGAAACAAAAGGAAGGGCACAGGCTCATTTGCTTGATGCAGTCCTGTTCTTCCAGATAATGTTAATTTGTGGGCTCTAACCTGATCCTCAGAGATGCTCACCTTTGCATCATTAAAATGGAAATAACAAATCTGTGGAAGCAACTCAATAAGCTACCACTTTAGCAGCAGGAACAGCAAGCAGGATGGTTTGAGCCTCAGTTTCCCTAACCAGTCCCATTACCTGTCCTGATTCCCGACCCATCTCCCTCTTGCTTTCCAGGTGTAGGCAGCTCAGCAGACAGGATTAATTCACTTCTGTACTCACTTGCATTCTCCATGTTAGAGAATCTGATTACACAGATTGCCTGCAATTTATCTCCACCTGCAACACCTAATGCTCCAGTCTGATCTCCTCTTTCCCATTTTAACATCTCACTGCAGATCCAGTATGTGCGCAGACAGATGCACACACGCTCTGTTTTGTTTGCAAACAGCTCACTAAGAGCCTGGGCATTTTCATTTTCAATGAAACCAGAAAGCACTACTGTTTTCCCCACTCTGCCCATGAGGTAATTCCTCCCCTTGGACTCCCCTCGCTGCATTTATACTGCACAGGCTCCATGCGCTGCTGCTGGATCCACACAAACCACAGGAATCTCTGTACAGACACGCTCAGTGAACATGCAGCGTTAAAGAGCCCTGCAGCACGTATAAAGACAAAGGCACAGGCTACACTGAGCAAGTGCCACCACATGCATTCTTGTTCCCTCCAAACCCTGCAGGAAAACATTGCCTGCAGAGTGCTTTCCTATGAACAAAACCAGCCTTTCAGCACAGGGTCAGTATATGATTCAGGCAAGTCCCATTCCAACCCACTGCCTTACCTTTCCTTTCCTTATTCTGCTAATCCAGGGGCCCTGGACTGATTCGCTTTCTCTCCTGCACACAAACTGCCAGCCCGTCCTGCTTCACATTCACAGCACACCAGCAGGATTCCCCGTCATCCCATTCTGCCGGGTCCTTATCGCCCTATTGGCCAATGCCAGGCAGTAAATTCAATTAGGCTCCTCCTCATAACTGTATTATCACAGGAACAGGAATGAATAATTTAGTAAAACAACAAGGGTGTGCAGGCTGTGGTGTCACAGACTTCACCCCCACTGTCAGGCTTTTATCAGAGAGGCATGTAAAGATACCCGAATCTGTCTGTCACTCCTGTAAAGGAGACCTTAGATTAACCACTTGTATTTCCCATTCCATCTCTCTTGTCCTCCTCCCCTAAGCCATGGCATTACCATTTTATTGTTGCACCTCCATCCTCAGCTCACAATACAGTATTTCCATCGTGAGTGGTCATTATCTTCTCAATGGATGCAGAGATTTCTGTCCAGGCAAAGCGATACCACAGAGCATCAAATGCTTTGCCTCTTCCCTGAATGCAGTATGTGAGAGAAGAACGAAATGGTGGTGGAGAAGGGAGTGACAAGACTAGAAGATCACAGGGAAAAGGGAGAGTCTGCTTTGTATCACAATATCCTCTGTAAAGCAACTGTGCTGTCATCCCATCAGTTCAGACACCCAGAGGATGCAAGTGCCTGGTTCCTGAGAGAGAAAGGGTCATGGATGCACTGCCCAGGGACTGTGATTTCACATGCTGTGGGAGTTTGAGTCCCCACATAAACAAAACCCCACAAGAAAGTGGCAGTTTTCCCCCAAACCAAATGACTAAAATGTTCTGTTTCGGCTTTTTTTTTCTTTTTTTTTTTTTCTTTTTTTTTTTTTTTTTTTTTTCCCTGACCAGAAATTTGTAGAGACAACTATCTATACTTGTATTTCCTAAGAAGTAGTTGGTCCCAAAATGAATACTGCTGTTTTTTCTCAGATGATGCCTTCTTTGAAGAGTTACAGACTATTGTGGATTCCCTCAACAGGATAACCACTATCTAAATCAAGCCTCTGGCCACCCTGATTGTCTAAGAAGTTCTACTGTTATGGGAGGAATAGTGAAAATGGAGGAGCTCAGCAGGACAACCCTTTGGTGTCCTCAGAACAGGCCAAGCAACAAGACAGCAGGGATTTTTAATGACCATTCAGAGCAATATAGAAAGCTACTGCTAATACATGCTCATGTGTACAGCATTAACAAACAGATGTATCATTCCACCATAACTGAAAAATAAATAGGCAAGATGAAATTGTTCTTCTTCTCTTAGAGTCCAAGAACACCCTTTGCACTCTGCTGCCCATGTGCTAATATTTACTCAGCAGAGTCTATATATCTACTACTACAACGATGAGAGGTTCAAATTTGCACTAGAGTCTCCAAACTTCTTCAAGCAACTCCTACACCAGCTCTTGGTTTGGCTCGTCTCCCAGGGCTGGCAGGCTGGGTACCTCAGCTCTGCCTCCAGAGGCAATAGGGACACCAGGGTGAAGTCAAGCCCAAGTACCAGCAAAGCTACAAAAGCAGTTCATTGGTGACAGACCAGAACTTTTCCTACAGGCAGTGCCTTTCTTTAGGCACTGCCTTCACATTGAAAGGGTAGCAGGAAGCTAGGACAATGCATAGGGATTGCCACCTCCTAAATTGCTGGGCTGTCTACCTCCATCTCAATCCTAAAGTAGGATTGAACCATGCTGCCTGCCTTGGGAGAATAGAGTACAGGAACAGTGAATGCTTTTGCCCTTCTCACCTAGTTTTGTGAGAGGTTGTCTTCCTCCGTTATGGACTTAGCCACAAAAAAGGGACAAAACTGCCCTCTTGCTTCTGAAGTTGCTTCACTTCTGAAGAATGGCAGCTGCTCTTTTCCTCCTCTTTCCCTTGCAGCCATCCAAACTTTTAAGAGCTTTTGTGTTAAAGGAAATCCTGAATTATGCACTTGGTGGTAGCTTCAGAGCAATTAAACTAAGCCATGTGGCAAGTTGCCCAGTGTCACTACCAAAGCCCAGGATGTTTTAGCATCATTTATTGAGGAGCTTTTACATGATGCTTACTTAAACCACAAAAAGAGAGCAAATTAGGCTGTTGCCATGACAACTAGAGAATCTGCTCAAAATTCAGGAGATGCTGGGGACGGGGGGAGAGCCCTTTAGTGGAGATCTCTGCAACATGAATATGGCCCTCGATTATCAAATTCCTTTCAAGTTAATTCCTAGCATCAAAGCCTCCCCGACAAAGGCTTTAATAATTGGGAGCAAAGCTTGGCCAAAGAGGGAACAAACCAGCCCATCCACCACTATTGTGAATTTCATTCTGCTGAGAGGTGCTTAGCAGTGAGGACCACAGAGCAATCACAGGGGTGGCAGCACTGCTACAGGAACACAGGGTGGAGGAAGGGGCAGGTGCTTCACTGCAGACAGGCACTGAAGAGAGAGACAGACCCTGAATTTGTGGTGCAGTAAAGGTGAGTGACAACTTCCACAGGGTAGAGGCAGAGAAGGAGGAAGGGTCCTCACCACCTCTGGTGGAAACCCTCTGGAAGTTGAAATAAGCTGAGCAAAGTCATTTGCCGACCCTAAGAAATGAATTGAAGCAAACAAGAGAAAAAATAGCAGGATCAATAGTATGAGAAGAAGCTGACAAACTGAAGAAATGGAAGATGGGCTATTACAGCACAGTTCTTTTGAAGGAATTACATCCTTGGTAGGATTGTTGAATATTTTCCACCAAAGCTGGATCTCTGTCTAATTTTCCTTTTCTTTTAGCTGAACATTTTTTCTGTTGCTAGCCTTCTAAGAAAATCACTATTTTAATAGAAATTTTTCAGTGAAGTCTTCTGGTTCTCAATTGCAATAGCTGAGGTATTCTTGGCTGTAAACAAAGTACACTACTTTGGAAAAATTCCAGAAAGTTTTGTAGTTTTCACAGAAGCTCTCCTTCCTCATAATTATTTTTGATCAGATAATTTATTGCCAGTGGAAGTTTTGGTGTTCTCCTTTGAAATGATGCCTTACTGGGCATAAGCTCCTTTTGGAGGGCAGCAGCAGTAAGTGGGAGCACATCTAAAATTAGGGAAAATTAGGCACGTGGACAAATGGAGTAGATTGCAAAAGTTTTTCTTCCTTCCTTTTCATCCCCAAATGAAGACCTCTGTTTAGCATGAAAATCAGAAGCAATCGAGAAATTTAAGGATAGATAAATGATTGCATTGTAGTGAGTGTTACAGTCCAAGCAGGATACTTGCCAAGCAAAAGCATGCATACTATAGAGATCCAAAAGTTCAAGGAAGAATGCAAAATAATCCCCTTAATAAAAACTATGCATTTTCAAGATACACATGTTCCCATACCTTATGTCCAGTTCATCTTTTGAGCCCCAAAATTGATTGTCAGTATGCCTCACTTGGGATGTTGTGGCAATATTTCAACACCTTGAGTCAGTGTTGATCTTCTGGTAGGGTCTTTTTCCAGTGCCTGGGTATCACATACACAAGTTGCTAAGAGTGTCCAACGCCTGATTGATTATACCTGACCAGAAAACAAGGCTTTAATTAATTATCTATTTGCAAATGAGACTGGCTATTCCTTTTCCTGCTCCCTCCCTGCCATTTTGACAAAGCCTTGCACAATACATTTGCTAGGTGAGTCCATTGTAGCAGCAGGGGTAGGCTGGGCTGCAAACAAGCCATGCAGGCTTGTTTTGGACCCACAATACGTGAAAGAGACAAGAGGTAGAAGTGAGGGGGTTTTTTTCATATTGTGATAGCCTCTTTAACAGATGTCAGTTTGGCAAAAGTGCTTGTGGGATGGCAGGAACAGAGGCATTCAAGGGGCAGGTTCTGCAGAAATAAATCTGAGGGACCTTAGGAACAGAGAACAGGGTGATAGAAAGAATAGAGCAATGCATAGCAGAAGAGGAATGTGCTCCTTAGAAGTGTTTGAGATGCAATTTTCTGAAGTGGGATGCATTTGGGACAAGTTGAATTTATTGTATCTAGTCAGATCGAGGCATTATTCTGGGACTTCAATGCTTCTGCACATGTGTATGGTCTCTATAAAATGCATATTACCATCCCACTGAAAACATGTTTTATTATCCTAAACATGTTCTTAATTAAAATAATTTTTCATTCTTCAGAAATAGTGACTTATTTAAATAAACTTTTCAAGAACTTCTAGGTATCATTTCTTAATCTAGGGAAAGAAAAGCAAACAATTTTTCTACTGGCATTCTCTACTTACTTCAGTAAGTGAAGGTGAGGAGTGGCTGAGGGATGTGAGGTGGCTTTGACTGGAGAACAGGAGGCTCAAGGGAGACCTTATAACTCTCCACAGCTACATGAAAGGAGGTTGCAGCCAGGTGGGGGCTGGTCACTTCTCACAAGAGAAAAGCAATAGGACGAAAGGAAACTACCCCAAGTTGCATGTACTAGAGGAGGTTTAGATTGGATATTAGGAAAAAAAAGATCCACACTGAAAGGATTTCAAGAATTGGAACATGCTGACCAAGGAAGTGATTGAGTCACCACTCCTGGAGGCATTTAAAGTACATGTATATGTGATTCTTAGGGACGAAGTTCAGTGGTGGACTTGGCTAATAGTTGGAATTGAACCTAGAAGCCTTTTCCATTTCAAATGATCCTATAATTCCATGACTCAGGAAAATTTTTCTATAATTAGCTTATTCATTGCTAATATTGCTATTCTTTGAGATTGCAAGTGACTTCTTGCTATCTCAAAGATCATAGCAATTAGGCCTTTAAAAGCCATGTTTTATCCCACTCTGCTATTCTTACACAAGAAACACAAATATAAATTGTTTCCATGAGGATCTTTGAGTGCGAATCTATTTAATAGCTTAAATCAACTTTAAAAATACATTACATTTTCACCAAGTCCTGTGCCATGTTTTGCAAAGCATCATTTCCAGGCTATTTCCCAAGGCAAAAATAGTGTTCCTGTTTACTGACAGTACAAGTTTTCCTCTCACAAAGATCAGAAAAAACAGAGACCTGCTCTAAGTCCATGTCAGCATAGTCAATATCCCAAAGGTTATAGCACACATTTAGGATGGGTCCAAACCTGAACGAAGCCAACAGAAGACTCACCTCTGGGTCCTCCCCAGGGCAGAAAATAACTGCACCAAGATTTCATCAGCTATTCAGAGGAGAGACTATTGTTACACCTCCTACAGAAATTATTCTACTGTCTAGAGACTCTTCAACATTGGGCCAAAGACTGAATGGATGACCAATGGCCAAGACACTCATCAGAAAGTGACACTTATTTCAGTGGCTTGTTGCTAATAGAGGTCTGACTACTTTCTCCTCCATTCCTACTGCATTTAAGCTTATTTTCATCCAAACAAAAAATCCTACACTGGACGTATTTAATAGGAGATGGAAGCTTCTACTGTTCTGGTTTTTTACTTTCTTGAATTAGAAAAACCTACTTCCTCTTTTAGAGTTTCTAGCCCTTTTGAAAGTTAAATATCTGAGATTAAATATCATGTTCAGAAGGGGCAACTGGCTGAACTCATCTTTGGCTTCCTTTTAGCCAAGGGACACTGCTCAGTCACAGGTTACCTAACAAAACACAGGGAAGCCCTGGGCAATGGTCAAAGCTCTTTTCTTACCTCACTTATTTCCACTGAAGAAGAAGAGTTCTGGCATTGCCAGATGATTCATACTTGGATGCAACTCATGTAAAATTAAAGCAGAATCATGGTTCTCACCTTTGGCAGACAGCCATGTGAGAAGGGCCAGTAGGAATGACCAATTGCAATAGCTCAAGAGAACCAAGAGCCGATTTGCTACAGATAATAATGTTTTACTAATAATGTTTGCTGACTGGTTTGCTACAGATAATCTGCTTCTTCAGATGTGTCCATGCTCTCTCATCCTTCTCCTCCTCCTTCTCCCTTCCCTGGTTGCCAGGCAACTACAAAAAGGACCAGAGAGCATGCTGGAGGAAACCACCTTGTGGGACACTGCATGGGTTTGAGTTTCCTTTCCTAGAAAATGCTCCAGGGCAAAGTAGCCTCAGCTTTGGAGGCAACATCTCACTGTGAAACCTTGGCTTGCATGAACACTGGTCGTGAGGCAAGACATGTAAATGCATAATTTCCAAAATAAATGACTTCACAGACTTCTGAGATCTCTCTGTGGCTCAGCTGCTCTTCATCAGTTCCACAGATCAATAGTTTAAGGAGCTCAGGCACAGAAGTTGCCGGCCTGTGCAGCAGGAGATTTTCCAATAACATATAGATCATCACTGTAGCTGGCCAGAGCCACGTGTTAACAGCACTTACTTAACAGTGTGCCCCATAGGGTTAATGCAAGAGAAACACAACATTCTTGACCAGGAATGTGCTTGCTCATAACAGCTCAGAGACTTTTAGATGAGGACTAAGTGAGATCAGCCACTAGAAAGTGAAATGGAAAGCCTTGTACCGGTTTCCCTGAAGTCCCTTGGCCAACTTGGTGTGAGAGAGGCTGTCTCATTCTCCCAGGTCTATCTAGCTTCCTTATAATTGAGGGATAAATCTCAAGCATATGAATAACCACCCCTTGGGATCTGATCCTTGGAACCACTATTTCAAAATGTAATTTAGTTTAAAAAATGGTGTCATGAACTAATCAGAAGTATAAAGTCAGGTGAAAAAAAATACCTGGAATATTAGACACATACACCTATGACTTTACTTTCAAAACTACCTTAATTTGCAAAGTCATATGCTGTATGACTGAATCCAGCAAGAAAGAGAAGAGAAGAAACTTTCTATTTCACCAACTTTCTATATTTACTGAATATAGAATTTATTTACTGAATTCTTGATGCTTTCCAGTATTTCAGGCATATTTTTGAGACTTATTAAGACACCCCAAAATCTGATTTATGCCCCACCTCCATATATCATGCCAGAAAAGCCATCTTTTCTAAGTAAAGTTTTCCATTTCTATTTTCTATCATGCTGCCTAAAGTGATAAACACTGTATCCTGAGGCCATTCAACTTAACAGCATTCACTACAGACACCACAGTCACAGTTCACACATCCACTTAACCCCATATCCCAAATATCTTGGGAATTTTTGCAGTTTCCCCCAGAAATCTTCTTCCCTCTCAGCCCTTTTGAGTAGCCACCTGCTATTTCTGTATATCACACAAACATTAATTACTACCAAACCAATAGCCTATTCCTGCACAGACTCATGTGGAAAGAAGCTCTCAGTGGAAAGCAGTGCTTTTGCTCTTCCACCTACATGTCAGCAAAGGTTGAGTTTTACTAGCAATTAATTAATTTCAGAATGGTAAAGGTCCTATTCTGAGTCCTATTGCTCTTCTTTGTGACTTTTTTTAAACAACTGTATCCAGGCTTCAAGTTTACCTCTTGCATCAGCCATGAGAAGCAGGTTTCTCCTTCAGCTCTCTAGCAGTGCAATACAAGTAGTTAATTTTTTCCTGATTTTTTTTTTCTTTGTCCTGTAAAATACAAGGTCACATTTTGGCTTACTGTCTTTTCTGCTGAGGCTTGAAATACAAAGCAGAAATCTATTATGAAATCTCAATAGTACATTTGCAGTTTTTGTAGTGGAAAATTGAAGTTTAGAGTGATTGAGGAAAGTAGGATTTATGAACAATTTTTTTGCTTACTTGTCCTTTTCCTCCTTTTTAAAATATTTCAAATTTAGTGGAAAACAGAACAGCTGTTCTAATTAGGTGTTCATTTCAGCTTTTTAATGTCAAGGTGTCCCTGCTATTATTCTGAGAAGGGTATGGATGGTATTATGACTACTGGCCATCAAACCTTGCTGTTTTTGAAAATGGTCTATCCCTTTACTAACTGTAGAGGGAAATGTCTTGAATAAGAAAACAAGGTTTGAAAGGATTTCCTGAAAAGAAAGGGATAGGCAGGGCTGCATGGACACATTTTTCTGCATGACACAAAAACCTCAACTATGTAGTCTTGTGCAGCAGCCTCAGCCACAGTGGCCCAGCTGGGCTCTGCAGTGGGGCAGATTTCACATTGTCCCAAATCCCAAGGTGTTGCATTGTGCAGGCTGAGGCAAGAGGGATGAGGAGGGGGAATACAAGGGGGCGGGGAAGGGAATAGTGAAGGCAGGGTATGGTGAACAAGTAGAGTAGCAGGCAGCTGATGAGGAAGGAATCTGGTGTAGCCATGAAGATACCTCTTGTTTGAAGTGGTTTGAAGCCTTGTTCAGTGTGGAAGAAAGGTGAGAGAATAAATTTTTCCACGAGTGCAGACACCCCAAGGGAGCATTTCAAATAGCCGTCTGCAGTGGGTAAGAAACAACTGCATTTAAATACAGCTCACTTACGAGGGGTATGGGAATCAAATACTCTCAAGGCTTCAAAATTAAACACAGAAATCATTAACAGAAAAGTCATGTTATAATTTAGAATTACTTGCTGAGTGATAATGAGAGTCAAGATATGAACACATTTCTTAATGCTGGTGGTTAAATGCCTTCCTCTGAGCATGTTAAAAGAGAAGGAGACATTGGGAGCAGGCTGGAAGGAATTTGAGAGAGCTGGGTGTATGCTGCAGCAGCAGACAGAACGGCTAGGATCAAACAATGGAAAAGAACAGCACAGATATTGACTACTATTACTTCTCAGTTCCTTTGGTGTATCCTGTAGAGTATTATAAAAAAGCGTGATTTCACAGTTATTTGGGAAATAACCTGTTCTTCACTAAGGACAGTTTTTCTGGGACTGGGTAAGTCAGTCATCCCTAACATTTCTTAGCTATATCTTTGAAGCACCTAGCAACATGTGAGGGTGGCTTCAGGTTTGTATCTCATTCCAGCTGAGCTATTCTGTGAGGAGCAGGGCCAGTCCCCCAGGATAGAAAAGCACAGTGGTGAAATTCAGATGCTCCTGGTTCTGGTGCTGCTGCAGCCCCAGCTCTGTGTTTGCAGCACAGTGCTCTGTGCCATGCAAGTACACTTCCATGTTCTCATAAGGCAGGAGCTCTGGCTTTAGGGACTGTGGCGTGAATTAATAGTCTACAGTCTCAGTAGAAAAAAATAGCGGTTTGTGGTGTCAATAAAGCTTGTGAGTGAGGGGTAATGATAACTCATAAATTTTTACTGGTTTTCACCAGAACTGTACTGCAAATATATTTAAGTGGAATCACATAGTAATCCTGTCTCCTGAACAGGAGAAGACTTTCTTATCTACTGCTCTGTCAGACTTGGCGCAGATTTCTACCATGGAGTCTTCCCTATTTCTTAATTGTTTCTACTTCTGCTGCTGCTTAAATGACTTCCTGCCTATATGACACAATGACAAAAAGATGGATGACTTCTCATTTTCATGGGTTTTAAATTTGTATCTTAGGTATACTTCTCTCTCCAGTTCTATATGCATTTGGATTTAATGTGTCTGGAAAGACTCAGGATTTCTATACCTTCCAGACCCAGGGTTTTTTCCCAGATGCCTTTAGACATCTCAATCAAATGCTGTTTTCCACACAAGCTTCTTTTCTCTTCTCCAGTCAGTAGGTACTAACAAACCCCACAAAGAAGGAAAGACAACACTGGGAACCCCAAATGTTGTAGCTGTAGCACCTGTATTTTCTTTGCGTATATTGCTGGGGCATCGCTGCCCATTCTGTAAGTCAATGTTGGAGTTGGAGCAGAAGTTCAGAAAAACCTCCCAAAATCCTCCCAGTGCAACTACATGCTAAGCACTACCAGCAAAAATGAGAGATTTCTATTTTCAGAAAAGAGCTGCAACAATTTATTTATGCCGAGACTTCTTCTCCATGGGGTCTGTTTACGCAAATAAGCAATGTGTGAAATCCAACAGACACAGAACCTCAGAGAAGTCTTCTGTCTGCTCTTATTAAAGAGAGAAGGAAAACACCCAAGAATCCTTCACTGTAGCAAAAGTTAAAAAGATCAACAGGAACCACTGTGGGTGGAGGAAGCCTCTACATTTTAAGGACTTCCAACAAATTTTTAAGTCCTCCAGGCTCTCAAACAATTGCAATAAAAGGAATATCACTATGGTCACTAAACAGATGCTGTCCAAGATCATGTACTGTCAGTCATTAAGGAGAAAACCAAAACTACTCCCCTTCTACTTCAGGGAAGGAGAGAGAAAAAACCACATTTCCTTCCTTTTATTTTAGATTTTGTAGAAGTGAGGGCAGAGCAACCTTTATCCTGAATTAAACATCTCTGATTCTAGTATGTACATCACAAGTGAAAAATAAAGAAAAAGTCAAATCTTGAGAATGTCAGTTAGGAAAAGAAAAATACAATCTTACCTCTGCAAAAGGGAGAGATTCATATGAAAGTAGTAGAACCATCATGCTTTTCCATATTCCTTCCATGTTGTGTGAGTTGAGGGTTGATTTGTTTGCAGTATTTAAAGCTCCTTTTTAATGAGTTGCGTGAAATCTGGCAGACACATAACCTCTTTGAACTACAAAGCATTTCCTGCATTAATGAAGGAAGAAATAGAGCCAAGAATTAATTTATTACAGCACATTAATTACTGCATTAAATAAAAGTTCAAATAATCTGCAGAAACCACAAGGGTGAGGTAAAGGTGAGAGAGAAGATAAAATATATGCATTCTGCTTTGGTGATGGCCAAAATTTGGTGGGCCCATTACCACCAAACAAAAATATAAGAACTGCAGATGGAGTTGGTTATTGCAGAAGAAAGGCATTATATTGAGGCAACTTTTCTTTTGGTAAAATCTTTTCTTTTGGTAAAAGAATGCTCCAATCTTAGACAAAGGGAATCAAATAAAAATAAAGACAGATCAACCACAGCTAGCAAGAGTGGATAGATATACAGAACTGCACAACTGATTCCCAAACAGATATGTCACACATGAAAATGGCATCTGCAAACTTGGAGGAGAATTTGCAATCAAGAGGGTGATCATAGAAGTAAAAAACCTCAAAAAACAAAACCAAAAAACCCCTAAGAAACTTTTTCCCCTGAAGCAAGACTGTCAAATGGTATGTTGTAAAACTGTGTGCACGTGCACAGGCAGGAGGTGTGTGTGCTTAAATACAGAAGGTACACGACAGAGGGAAGTGGTGAAAATGTCATTTCTGCAGGATGAAAAGTGAACAAAAGCATTTGTTTTTCTGTGCAGGCACAGGTGGAATTGAAGTCCTCTTGCAGTGGAATACCTCCTAGAGCAAAGCAGCAGGAACAGCATCCTGCACATCCAAGCATCCCAGTGTTCAGCAGATCCAAAGATCTCCACTCAGTCAAGAGATAACAACAATCTTGCCCACAGCCCTACATCTTCAGTCTTGCATTCATTGTCTGTTGCCATAGCTCTGAGACCAGAGGACATTGCATGGTCTGTACCTCATATATGATGTACTACATACAGTGGCACTGGCAAGCCTTGGTAGTTGTGCCCTGTCCTGGCAGATGACCAGGAAGAACTCAGTGCTACTTTTCACATTTTCACATTTTCATTTAAAGGTTTACTGTGAAAAAGCTATAATACTGAGTTTGGGCCATGAAATTTCTGACTATATACTTGCAGGATTAGCTAGCAATGAAGAATTTTGCAGAATCCAGTGCTGCAACAGAGATCACCTTCTTTAGTTTCCTGCAAGATGGTCTGCAAATGTTTTCACTGGAAGCACAAGAAGAATATCTGTGTTCTTTCTTGTATTTCTTGGTTCTAGGCTTCCTCAAAAGAAATATGGTTTTACATTAAGAGATGCAGGTGATAAAATTTATCCTTTAGATGTGAACCCAAAGAACATAAAGCAGAGCTACAGGTAGAAGCTCAGATGTCCTGCAATGCTCCTAACATTGTCCTCTGTGTGAATAGTCAACATTAGATAATCACGTTGTGGAGAATGTCTTTGGTAGTTGTTTCTGGATATCCCACAAGACCACGTGGAATAAAAATCTCTTGCTCTGAGAAATAAAGGATGACAAGAGACTGTTAACTGCAAAAGGAAGTGAATCAACTAAATGCAAGACTGAGATCCTCAGAGGGAAAAAACAGGGCATAGTGAGAGCTTAGGTCTGCTCTGAAGGGGACATCTTTCATCCTCCTGCTTGGCCGGTGCAGGATGCCTCAAAGATGACACAGAGAAATCCTGAGCTGCAGTGGCAGCCTAAAGAACCCCAGTGTCCTCAGCAGTGCTCACCCAAGTGTGTGTGAGGACAGCATTTCCTGGAATTGCAGTGCTGCTCCCTTCCCTCACGGCTCTCCTTCTCCAAGGGCTGCAGGTTGTTTTGTGAACAGCCTCATTCACTGCAGGTTGCACTTGCCTAAGGCTAGAAACTCATCTACCCCCTTCTCCCTCCTCCCAGCCTGCTGCTAGTTTTGATGGGATATTTCCCTCCCCATATTAGCCTGCTCTCTGCTTCCCTCTCTTCCCGAGCTGGGCCTGTTTCCTCCTTCCAATTATTCATGCAGGAGAGCAGATGGCAGGGGGAGTGGATCTCTCACTCGTTCATACAGACATGAAGCTTTGTCACACAAAGGGGGAACAACACCAACTGCAGAAACAAGATATTCCAGACCCTGGTTCCTAGCATTCCCCTATTCTCTGTTTCTATTGCAAGCATGATATATTTTGGGAAGCACCATTCAGTCCTCGGTGTGTATTTATGTCAGTTACATCATATAGTGCCATTTTCTTCTCGTTTTAAAATTTTAATTTAGCTGAGAAAACAATTCAGAGTGCAACATTTCCCAAAATGGATACCGATTTTTTCATCTCAAGAAATAGCTGCAGTTCAGTAGTCACAAACATTTGGGATCCCCATTTTCAAGTCTGCAGTGGAAGCATTGGCAGCCCTGTGCAGATGTTCTATAGTGAGAGCAGGTCAGTTGTGATGGGGTAAGTGGGGTAACAGGCAGGATTTTTCTGACCTGAGGGGAGGACATTTGTACATCCAGCTTGCCTGCAAACTGCACTGGAATACTCACCAGCCATCCCTACGCCTGGTTCAGTGATGAGGGCATTGCTGGGAGTGTTCCCAACAGGCAGATTGTACAAGCCATGCTGGTTTGTAGTCCAGCAGTGTTTACTGTCATGGAATTAGGCCATTCCATGCAAGTTGGCCTCAGTACCCAGGGAAACTCCTGGACACGCACAATTTAATAAACTGCATGCAACTGTGCCACAAGTACCTACACAGCTGTCTCAGGTGTGCTGGCCCAAGTGACTTTTTATCAGTGTGCCAAATTGTTGCCACTGGAATGCAGCTGCAACTATCATTGATAAAGCTTCTGCTGCAGTTACCACCACAACCAGAATAAAATGCTGATGAGAATACGCATATACTCTCCCAGACCTTGCAGTCTGACCAGCTTCAGCTTCAGCTGACAAACCTAACAGAAAAGCAACTGTTGCTGTCTCATGGATAAAGAACAGCAATGCTTTACATTTAGTCTTTCAACCAAAATTTTGCCTGGTAGGGTCTGTAGCAATAACAAAGTGCAGTCACCTTTTGATTTATAGTGACATTCCATGGGTACCCCAAGAACAGGACAGAAAAGTCATTGGTAAAGGCCACTGGGGTCTGTGCTTTTTAAACTGAAACAACAATGCTGTCTTTGATTGCTACACAAGTACTGCCAGAATTTTAGAGTTTTTGCTGTTTTTCAGAAAGCCTGAACTGAAATGACCTTGCAGAAAACTATATGCAACTGAAAACAGCTATTCAGAAAGAATGAAGAAGTGAATCAAGTCCAGATTTTAATCTGTAGTTTCAAGAGCTTCTCTCATGCTCTAAATTAAGGTAACTACTGACTTCTAAATCAATGGAGCTGCAGTGGGAGAAAGCTTGTGAGAGAGGACCTGCCTGATGTTTATTATGCTAAAGAAAAAACTCAATTTTGTATCAGGAGAATGAGCAGCAGAAGCCAAGGAGCGTCCATTCAGCAGATTTATGAGTTTATCAAGAGAAGTACCACAGAAAAAAGGCCACCAAAGAGGAAAGAGGGGAAAAAAGTCTTCATATGACAAAACACTATAGCATACAATCTTCAGACATCAGAAAAAATGTAATTAAATCTCTTACTAATGCAAATGCCATCTTGCTTCCATTTGTCATCAATGATGATAGACTGCCAAGGTAACACAGACAAAGGAAACTTAAGGCATGCGTTTTCATTATATGTCTCAGAGACAAAAGCTTTGGCAGTTTGATGACAAATAGGAAGAATTAGAACATTCTCTGGTTTCATCATATGTAACACACAGCACATGTGCCTCCCCTCTATGACGGCTTCTTCATCATTGCAAAACTTAAACTATTGTGATGATAATTGTAGCATATCTCAAGTTGGACGGGATCCATAAATGTACCTACTGATCAACTTCTCTTTAACTGGCCCGTCCCATGTGTAATTGAGATGTAGCTTTTGCCATGAAGCCAGTCAATAAATTTCCTTGTCACACAAGAGAGCAGATCAAGGGCATCCAAAGAGAGTAACTGTAAGCAATGCAAACTGAAAAATCCCTCACAATTCTACAGGGAAGCATGGACACATCTCAGCCATGTTTTTATATATCATACAATGGTCAATCAATCAACTAATGAGGAGTTCAATCCCCTGAGCCCAAAACTGCATCATGGCTTTCTTAACTGCTTTAAACTCATGCCCTTCCAGCCCAGTTTATGTTGAGACTTGGCCAAACACCTCAGAGTGTTACCGTTTTGTTGAATTGGGAATTTTGCCATGGGATAATGAAAAAAGTTTTTTGTGTAGGACTGTTGTAAACATAAAACCTGGCCTCATATAAGGCCATTTACTTCAATAAAGACATGGGAAATTATCAACAGCTTTCAGAGTCAACCAGGAGGCTCCTCTGAGCAGTTTCATGTTTTGTTTACAGACTGTGGTCTTGGAAAACCATTATGAAACACTTGTCAAAGAGTTATTCAACCAGTCACATTAGTACCCAAAACAAAGCTTTCCAGTCATATCAGCATTTGCTATTTGTAAAACCAGCAGGCAACCCCATGCCACCCCCTCCTTATACTTTTATAACTTGGATTTCCTCCTCCTCCACTCCCAAATGTTGTTGACTCACTGTCAGAATTTTTCTTCCCATTTGCTGTAATTGCTTTATGTCAAGGCTCTATTGATCTATTGAGGATGCGCAAGTGGGGGAATTTCTTGACAATTCTGAGGCTCCAGGTGTCTGCCTGCTGGCAAGCAGGCATGGACAAATCAGATGGACAGAGACAAGGGGCCAAATCTCAACTTCTTTTTACTGAACACCATCTTTTCTGTGCCAGCAATGCCACCATCACCCTTTACCCAGGATGACAAAAGCATTTTAAATGACCACATGAAATTGTCCTAGTTCCTGCCTCTCTCAGGCACTAAAATGAATAGAAAAACAAACAAAGCAAACCAGAGTCTAACAGAAGAAAGGGCATACTAAACACAGGTTACCCACAGCAACAGATGTTTGATCCTGTGAATGACTGAACACAGATCTCGCAGCCCAAGCTGCTGGTTGGTGTCCTGTTCCAAGCAGTTTTTGAAGTACTGTAGTTGTCTTCCTGAGGAACTGTGCTGCTACATCCCCAACCTCTCACAATGAACATTTTCTCCTCCTTAAGTGTTGTGCGCTCTCCTCAGGTAGGACAGCTCCAAACACAGTCCCAGTGGCTCTCAGTCACTGTGTCCTGAATATTGATAGCTCTAAGGCTACTAAATGTTTATCCTGGTTCATGGCAATGACCAGGGATCTTTACAAGTCTCATTACTGATTAAACAGATATTCTGTTTGTCGTGAATCATCTCAAATCGTTCACCCAAGCAGGCTCCTGCCTGATGTCAAATGCCAAGTTTTCCCCAGCCACGCTTCAAGGCACAAGGTGACAGCACTTGAAATTTTACTATTCCTCAGGTCTTTGGGTTGACTTTGTTGTGTGGATGCAGTCCAAGCTGGGCCTAGGAGAGCCCAGTACTTTATTCTCTTTGTATTGCACACAGCTCCTCATTTACAATTCCTGCCATGCAATGTCACTTTGCCATCCAGGGTTAGAATCGTTTGTGTAAACAGATTAGTCCTTTGATTTGCAGTGCTCCCAGAATGTAAGAAAAGGGATTTGATAAAATTGAAGTTCTGTGGTGGTTCAAAATGCAATTTGATGTTCACCTAGGCTTTTGCTAGACTTTTTTTCTCTAGCCATGTAAGCTGCATTGCAGCCATAAGAAAAAAAGGAAAAGATGTAATAAGGTGTAATAAGGCAATTGCAATGGAGTATGC
Organism: Cettia cetti; assembly: GCA_013401135.1. Lineage (NCBI taxonomy): Eukaryota > Metazoa > Chordata > Aves > Passeriformes > Sylviidae > Cettia > Cettia cetti. The sequence continues at coordinate 55,871 of VZUI01001731.1, forward strand.
AAACACAGAAACACTTTTTTTTGTTCAAGCTTGAAAGATTTTTATAAGCAGAAGTAATGAGGCCTGACTGAATTAATATAAAAGAAACACTAAGCCAGTTTGACTAGATTACAGAGACGGTCCTGTTAAAAAGCAATGTTGATGCTGAGCAGCGTATTTACATCACATCTGATATTTTTCCCTCTCCTCATGATGCCAAGATTTGTTAAACACTCAATAAATTTGATTTTTTTCCTACTGTGACTTAAAGACTGGAGACTTTGTATTGTTCTGACAGCACAGGGTCTCAGGAATTTTTGGACTTGCCCTGGTGTAAGCTTATTTTAGAATGTTCTAGCAACAAGGAAGCCAACTGTCACTTAACTTTGGCTTATTTTCACTTTAGAGTAGTAACAAAGAGGTTTTTGTATATGTTGTGTTGTTTGCACCCTTCCCCACCTCTGTGCTATCAGTAACCTGCTCCTCTAATCCTGCCCACACAAGGCTTCCTGTGCAGGACTTGTCACTCAGGCCAGAGGCACTGCACTGTCACTCACCACCCTGTCCTGCAGCTTGAAAGTGAGGAGACACAAAGTGGGGAAAGCAAAGAGCCTTGTTGGTTTATAGACACCCTCACAGATGATTGCAGAGCCCCTGAGGGTTCCTCTTTGCTCCAAACAGGAACACAGCTCAACTGCCCTTGCCCCTCTTGCCAGCAGGCATGGCAGCTGCACTTTGCTGCCTGCAACACTCAATACTCAGTAAGTTTATTACTGCCAACATACTGGGTAAGCAGCTCAATCCCCTGGCTGCCTAATTCACCTCCTTTAATCCAAACACTTCAATACTCACTTTATTTAATTCAGACCCCTCCATCTCTTGGCCTGCAAGCCATTTTCAGATAACAACACAGCTGAAATACAGTGCTGGTAGAACTTGGGCTGTCATCTTGCTTTGACATCAAAAGGCTTTTGCAACTTGATTCTGACTGTTTCGGCATCAAGACTACAAGGCAGGACATAAGACTCTCCTGGAACAAGCAAGAACAAGCCAAATAAGTGTGCACATGGCTCCTGTTACCAACATCCTCAGGGTTTCTGCTAAACCCGGAGCGCGGTTTCCTTGCGAAGGGCCACTGGCATTGCAGGATGTTCCTCAGCTTTTCCTGCACCCAGTCCCCAGAGAAGAGCAGCAAATGAACATTGCATAGCTACTATGGAAGTGTGAGTTCCTGTTGTTCAGGTAAGAGAGGTTTTAGAAATAACTATTCAAAGAGAGCATGAAAATAGAATGATTATAAAATAAACCAAAGAGGAGCTCAAGACTAAGGGAGAAATTGCTGTCAACACCATGCCTGTCTAGCTAAAAGAGAGGAGTAAATAGCCACTATAAACAGCACAGCCCTCCTGGAGGAAGCCAGAGGACTCTGGCAACTCATTATACCCTTCTCCTCTCACACACAATTTTCTGTACAACATTTTAAAACTGTATTGATGAGTCTTTTCTGTACTTGTCTGGATTATGAAAGTATAGTATTGTAGCAAAGCCAGCAGGGAAGATCAGACAGCAGTAGAACAATTGCCATTGCCCTTCTTGTCTGCAACTTTTCTGGTGTGCAGAGAGTGGCAAGGTTTGTTCCCATGACAGAGAGCTGCAGCACACTGACCAGCTCAGCTGTCCAGGGTACAAAGTTCATATTTTCACCTTTGTATCCTTTTACATTCCTGAGACCTTCCACAACTTACTTGGACATTCACCACAGGATCTGGCAGTTTTCTAACCCATTCCAGGAAGAGATCTCTGTCCTTATTTGTAAACAATGCAGGCATTTTCATGAATGTCAGATAATCTTCACCTTGTTATTGGTGTCCTAGCTCTGGGGCTTCTAAGAACTCTTAAAATCACACTCCAGACCTGAAAAAACGAAGAATGGTAACCCCTGGAATTATGTAACAACTTTTCCCAATCTGATATTATTAGCTTCAAAGGAGGGGCAATTCTGGAGCAATGTGGTTAGAAATGAAATTGTGAAAACAGTTAACCTGGAATTTAATCCACACTGAATCTCTAATTCTCTCACTATAATAATCATTACAGCACATTTTTAAAAAATCCTCTTTTTTCCCCAATGCACTTCACAGAGCACAAACTTAAAGAAACCCACTTATAACCGAAAAAACATGGAATCATAGAATAGTTTGGGCTAGAAGGGAGCTTTAAAGGCTTTCTATTTCTTCCTGGCAACAGTCTTAAACTTGATCCTAAATGGTTTCTGAATTTTCACATGCAATATGTCAAAGCATTAGGAACTTGGGGATTTTTAACAACTGAAATTTAGGTTGAAGCATCAATAGATGCAACACTCTTGCTTTCAAAGTACAGAAAATTCTCAGAAGAGTTTGAAAGTACAATTTTTCAATCTTGTATATAGGAAGACTTGAAGTGACAACCCTTTAATTTTACTTTGTGAGAATGAAAGATGCAATTTCTGATCAAAAGAATTCAGCCTCTCTAATTTGAAGACTTTCAGAGAGTGTTTTCTCTCAGTTCATTTCTGCCTCTGTGGACCAAGGGAGAGGCTAATTTTTAAATGTTTAAGCTTTCCAGGGATGGAAGCTATTTCTGGACCGGCTCTGCTGAGTATGTTGCGTGCCATTTGATCTTTGTGCCAAAAAACCCTTTCAAATCACCTTTCAGAGGCTCAGAAAAAAGCCAACTTAATTCTTCTCTTTGGTCACAGAGTTTAACATCACACAGAGCTGCCACTAAACTGAGAGGGTTTACATCAGAAATGACAGATGGCAAGATGGTTGCCACCTCTACCAACCCTGTCCTGTCACCAGTTCTTGAGTCTGAACCTGCCTGACACAAGGACAGACCCAGTTTATAGATGTTAAAGCTGAAAGGATGTATTTTTCATGTCAACAGAGTAGAATAGTTGGTATTTTTTCCAGAGGAGAGATTGCAGCAGGCTGCCAGGCAGTCATCAGTTCAGACATGCTATTTGGAGAGTCCCTGTTGCTGCACACCAAATCCACAGCTAGTCTAATCCACAGCTCAGGAAAGAGCTGGAAGGTGAATGAGCAGCTGACATGCATAGAACCAGCTGGCATTCTTGCAGCATGGCTATTTCTCTAACAGTCCTTTAAAGATCATAAACTATGCCTAGCCATTAGCTGAAAATGCTGAGGTTCAGCCAAGATTTAGTCTCACATATACACTGATGTGAGGTAAGCATTCATGTACATACAGTGAACAACAAATGCTATGATTACTTCAATTAGTCTGAGACATTTCACACATTTAGGTTTGGAGATTGAAGGGCAATCTCATGAAAAAGGAGCACAGTAATTTTCTGCCCTTTTCCCCCATTGCAGGTGGGGAAACAGTGAAGGAGGTTTCTCATAAAAGGGCAAAAGTGGGCAGGGGGTCTTAGAGAAGTCTGTAGGTTTGGATAGGGACTACTAAATATTAAATCAAGGCTGCATGGTCATGTCTGAAGTGAAGGCTTATTTCAGCCCTGTTGTTGAAGTGCTCTGGTAAACTCCAACACTGGGTGACCAGGTCGCAACTAAAGGAGAAAGCAGTCTGCCTAAACAGCAATCGCCCCCTCCCTGAGCTTCTTGTTCACTCATGAAGGCAGCACTGCCCTTAACAGGTCACTGGGTCCCTCTCCCATGGGAAAAAAAAACATCCCTCAGGAAGCGATGTCTTGGCTGTTTGTTTTTGGGCATGCGTACAGTTAACTCTCCTGCTCCTTCCCTCAGAAAGTCTCCACGAGGCTGATCCCTACTGTTCTGAGCCATCTGGATATATCAAACTCCAAAGTACTGCAACAGAAAAGCAGTCCATAATGTACTAGAAGAAAATATTCAGTGTTAGCTGGGCACCAGAATGGGGTGGATTAAGTATTCCTCAACATCTGTCCTGTGCAGTTTGTACTGTGCCTGTAATTAAAAACCGAAATCCATATGAAGACATATAGCTCCCTGCTGTGAGAAAAATATTAGGCTGAATATGTCACTTGCTACACCTTGAAGGTCTTCTAGCAAAACTAGACTGCAGGGCTCCCACAGCTTTGGTTCAAGCCCTGCCACTGGCAAGGCAGTTTTTATAACACTAGGAAGGATAAAATTCCAGCAGCTATTTTTTTTCATTCTTCACTTAAGAAAATGATCTACCAGCCAAAACTAGGCTAAGACAGCTTCCCTTGAAGTACAGTGCATTAAATAAACTATGTACTTTGCACGCCTGTCTTTGAGGAATTCACATCTTGTAACCAAGAAAGAAGGGTGAGGCAGTTCCTGTGGGAAGTTAGCTCTTACTCTGTTACATGTCTGAGGCAATTCCTCACCTCTCTTACAGAGAAACACACAAACACACCCCAGGCCAACACTCTGTGATAGAATTCCATCCAACAAAAGAGAATTATGAGATTATGCTAATGCAAATGCATCAGTAGGAAAAAGGGTCCTCTGCTGACTCGTCTACCATTTTCCTCACAGCATTTCTGTCACCCTGATTTGCTGCTCTTCTGTCTACAGAAGAAAAGGGTAATCTTGTTGTGCAATTGCCTCCTTCTCCCATAATTAATTTGTTGCTTGAGGAAACAAAGCTAAATTACTTTTAATTTTATTTTGAAATAAACTGTGCTTTGCAACTTCTTTTGCAGAAACGAAAAAAGAGCCATTTTTCTTCTGGATTGTATTGTTCTTCCTTAGCCTTGTGTGCTTGGTAAATTATATTAACACAGCATGAAGCTGCCAGAAGATGGGTGATGCAGTCTAAACTGTAAAATCAAAACTGCTTGGCTAGAAGAATAAAGGATATTTCCTCCCTCCCCCCCCCCCCCCCCCCCCCCCCCATCCACAATATTCAGGGAAGAGGAAAAGCATAGCTTGGCTATGTTTCTTAAATTGTCATTAAAATATATAGATAAGTTCTACAGCAAATTCCTTTTGACTGATGCTAAATGCCTGACTAATTCTGTAGGCTGAGATGAGAAGTGACGAATCTACAAAATTTTCATTAAGTCAGTTTTAACGTGACATATATTATACTTCCTTTTCCTGGACCAGAAGCAGCTCACAGACATCACTTTAAAGAGTTTTCCTCAACAACTGCGAAGAGTTCTGCCAGCTGTAAAGTCTGGATGGCCAATAAAGAAATCCAAGATAACTGATTCAGGATCTAGGCTCTAAATATTCCCTGTCAAAAGGAACAATTTCAACACTTTTAGAGGGGAAGGACCTCTTTAGTGTGCCTCACTGAATAAATTTGGCCAAGACACTCCTTCCACTCAAGAGGCATGTTGCCATGAAACATCTCTTTTGCTGCTCCCATAAGGCATGTCTGGATTTCAGATAAGTTCAGAAGCCCCAAAGAAAAATATTTCCTTTTAAATAGCCAAAATTTTCTTTTGGACCAATTTGATGTTGAACAAGTGTTTTTTCTGTTCAAGTTTTCAATGGACAAGAGGATTGGATATCATGAAATGTCAAGCCAAAAGCATTAAAGGAACTTTATATAATTTTTAGTGAAGTTGTCTTTGAAATCCTCTACTCTATGTTTAACTCCAACTTTGAAACTTACATGCTGATTATTTTACATGGCAGGGCTTCATTCATGTTAACAATCATAAAAATGCAGTTATCCTAAAGGGACTCTCTATCTTATCTTTCTTACCCCAGCAATAAGCAAACTCTAGAAAACTATTAGCTGAAGTTACCTATGGCACTGAACCTCAAATTCAACTGTTTTAGCCCTGAAATAAGCTCATGCTAAAGAAAACTGCAATTTTTGGATTTGGAAGAAGACCTTTGATATGCTTCTTTATATATATTAAACACTCATGGACAATGTTAAAACAGAGTAGGGCAGAAGACTCACGAATTTGATGGAAAGATGTGAGGATTTGGCTTCACTTCAGGTAGCACCCTGTGAAGAAGCTTCCCCACTTTGGGTGGGGGAATGAAGGTGAGTCAATGAAAGGTCCTCGACAAGCAGCTTCCCTCCCACAGATGAGCGTACTCATGAACCCAGTGGTGCTTCTTCCTAAAAGACAGCAACTTGTGAGGTTTTTTTGGTCAGGACAACTCCAAGAAGTCCTACAGTTTTGACACTAGCAGTAAAAATATTAGGGAATAAGTATGGAGAGAAAAAGTCGATGAAATATGAACACGGCTGCCAGAGTTAATAAGACACTTCAATAGCTACAATGTAGAGGCAGTGAGGTGAAGAATACTTCTTAACCACCACAGCTGTAAAAAGTCGCAGGAGTGTTAAGTCCACACAAAGATAAGCAAAATAAAAAGGAAAAATAATTAAGGTATGTGTAGTCATAGAGTTACGAATTCTGCTACATGATAGCACATGGTGATAAAATTAGCTTTAGAAAGAGAAAAAAAGGAAAGCAGCTAATATTATATACTCACTGGATGGGCCATAGCTAAGTTATAAAAGGCCTTCAGAACCAATGAATTCCCAGGAAAACTGTTAAAGAGTACACTGAAGTGCTCTAGAATTTCCTAGGTGTCTCATTCTCACTCTTTTTTTTTTTTTTTTTTTGCTAGCATTCTTCAAGGAAAAAAAAGTCTCACTTATTTTGACAGTTTGGCCCTTATTTTTAAACCTCAGCTTATTCACTAGTGAGGAACAATTAACCTTCCAGCATAAGTACCAATTCATATACTTAAGAAATTGCTTTGAATGAATGATGTGCAGTCTGAAATTAGACCACACAAATGTTTTAAGCTCTTGAATAGACTAATGAAGGTAATTATTAGCACAGAAAGACATTCTCTGAGGGAGCCTGCTGAACTAAAGGCACCAGTCAACCCTCCTCATTATGTACCACAAAATGGCACGATAAGCTGGCATCCACTGAAGTAGAGAACTTCAGCCCAAAATACTTCTAAAAGATATAGCTTTTCTGAAGAACTGCTTTCAGACTATGTACCTTTCTATTAACTTGCAAAGCAATAAAGTAAAATAGTGTAACTGAGCAAATGGGATGAGAGATCTGACAAAGCCCTCAATCCGAGGGCAGTTTAGCAGTTTACTATAACTTGGCAAGAAATACAGGGACCTTAGCCACTATCTGGAGTGCAGGTATGTACTGCAGGCACCACCAGCAGTGAAGGCATTTTTGTCCTTCAGGGAATCACTTCATGCTGCTCATGTGCATGTCTTTTAAGAGGGCTCAGGCTGATTCCTTCTTGATTCCTTCTTTATTTCTTTCTGTGGGGTGGTGGTGGTTTTTGTTTTTTTTTTTTTTTTTTGGTTTTTTTTTTTTTTTTTTTTTGTCTAGCTTTAGAGCAGCACTTGCCCAATAGTATTATGCCACAATCAGGGGGAGTTTGAAAAAGAAATTATTTATCTGTTTATTTGCAAAACTTTTACAGAAGATTAGAAACAGTTGCATACAAAACCCAGAGGAATTTTGTATCAGAAGGAGATCTAATAAAACACACATTGAATTTTGAATTCAGGCAAGTGCATTTTTTTACCTTCCCCAAGAGGGGAAACAAAGCTGCTATCACAGCAGAATGTGTTGGTATTCCATTTCAGAGCAATATGCAGAGAGAATAATGTTATCTTTGCAGAAACATCATTATGAAGCTGCCCAGAAGATAGAAAAATAGACCTTATGTGGGGCTGGATACACACACATAAAAATTTAAATCGCAAAAAGCCTGAAGAAAATTGGCTGCATTCCAATTTAAAGTAGAAAAATAAAATTCCACAGACTAGACAATTATTCTCACAGGCTGAAGGCTGGAAAATTTTCTGCATTTGCATGCAATATTTTCTCAACTTCTTTTATTGTTCTGAAAGATGTCAGAGGGCAGAAATGCTTCAGCATATGTTTGATATTGTTATTAATGATGAAGAAACTGAAGAAAATACATTAGCACATTCCAATGGACTCTGTGGGCATGGTTAGGGTACCAATTTGATTAAAAGTCTGAATCCTGGCCTAATTCAATTACTTGAAGAAATACAACTCTCTCTTGCTAAAGAGAGTATGTAAAATTGTGCAACAGAGATCTCCATACTCAACTCCCATAGCCAGGTGAGAAAACATTACCTAAAGTATGCTCTACCTGAAGCTATATATTAATCAGAACTTAAAAATCTAGAGCAAGGACTGAAAGATATTGAACTAAAGAGATCTTTGCAAAAGTTACTGAAACTCTGTATCAGTCACATCAGCTAGATAATCCAGGTCAGTTGGACTTGATTTAAAATACAACAGCTAGGTGTGAACTATACCCAGTCTATTTAATGCGAGTGCAGAATTTGCTATAATAAAACAAAGTAGAAAGTTTTTGAGGGCAGTAGAAGGTTTGGAGACTGTGATTAACTTTTTTTCCTATTGCTGCTCTTACATATCAAAATAATAAGCTGTACTTTTTCCTTAAAGCTCCCCAAGAAGATGTTGTTTAGAAACTCCCTTTTCAGAGGGAGCTACTGAGCATTTCAATGCCAGGTACCTCCTCTCCTCTCAGCTTTAGATACTTTATATAAATCTTCAGATCAAGTTCCTTGAAAGAGATGTAACAGATGAACAGAAAAGGTTAATAAAAAAAGGAAAATACATTTCTCAAATTTTTAAAAATTGCTTAAGAATCTCACTCACTCTCAAGGTATTAGACACTATGTTACATTTTCATGGCTCTCAAATTAGAGACATTAACTAAATTCTGAACTTCACCTTTACTTTAGTTATACTCATTTTGTGCTGATGCTTCTAAGCCACTCAATGCTTCTGAGAATCTGCCTCTGTGTTTGCAGGGTACAATGTCCTTCCCTTTCCCTCTTCAGTACCCTCAATGAGTCCCTGGAGGAGAAATCAAACACCAGCAGGCTCACCTGGGGTACACATGTCCAGGCAGTGAGACCCTCTCAGCACAGTAAGACAGCAGGACACAGAGCTGAGTGCCTGAGGAATTTGCTACAGCAAAATTGGGATACACTTTAGCATTGGGCAGTTGATTTCTGCAGTCACCTCAAGCTTCACCCTTGGAGGCCAGAGGCGCATCAGCTCTTCTTCCCAGTTTGTGCTGTCCTGTTACATTGACTGCATGTTTCCCATTCTGGGCGGGCATTTTTGGACAGGTGATGACAGGGATTAATATCACTTGTCACACAATCCCACACTTTTAGACACTATTTGCAGTTAGAGTGTATTTTGCTCACCACTGGTGGGACAAGCCAGGATGGGACAGCCCAGCAAACATGCCAGGATTAGCAGAGTAGACAGAGCTGCTGCCTGTCTCATGTACACCAGAGTTAAGCTAGCCAGGAGGAACAGGGTGTGTGGAGGACTAGGCCTTGCTGGGAAGGGGAAGAAAAGAGCATTCCTGCCTCCAGGGATGCCTCAAGAGCTGAGAGAGTGGGAGAGATTAGTGTTCAACACATGCACCCAGGCAGAGCAGCTAAAAATGGACAACCAAAATACTTCAAAGTAACTGTTTAAGTATCACTGTCAAGGTCTAACTGTGCCTGACTTTTCAAATGGATGGCAAGAAGGAAACTGGTAACTCCTCTCTCCCCCCACCCCGACATAACACTGGCACCACTGATGGGAAAAGGGGAGCAGGGTGGAAGACATATTCTAGTCTTTCTTTCATTGGGTTTGCAATGGAAATCACAACTATTGATAAATATGTTGCCAAACAGGCAATATATATCTACTCATTTTGGTTCATTTGTCTTCATGGAACCCATCAGAGAAAATTAATCTCCTAGCTGGATATAAGCCACTGCCTGAGCCAAACTCCTCCAGTTTGTCTTTAGGGGATTCCTCGCCTTCACTATGATTGAAGGCCTGTACTGCACAACTGAGCTGCATCTCATTAAATTAGCACTCAGCAGACTCCACAGAGCTGCTTCCTTTCTAACACCATGAGAGCCAGAACTTTCATGTCATGAAAACATCAACATTTAGCTGTAATGAGGAGACACACAGGTAAATAATTTCTGTGCCTCACTCCCCTAATGAATCAGAAAGAGATAATGTTCAAATTTTGGTTTCAGCAGCCTGGCTTGCTTCTGCTGGTTCTAGAGGACTTCTATCAACTTCGAGAAAAACTAGGCACAAGGAAAATTTTTTGACTTATATTTGGGTCAGTGTGAAAGGCTTCATTAGCAAAGCCCACCTCTTGTGAGAGTGTTCATGCATTTTGCATTAAGCCCATATTTAAATACATCTGCAGACTTTATTCCACCAATTTTTCAGAGCACAGTGGAAGGAAAGAAATGAAACGTTGGAGGCATAAACTTTAAAAAGATGCTAATCTTTGAATGCCTTTCCTTTACAAATGAAAGGAAAACAGCTTCATGAAGAGCTACTGAGAGCAAGGATAAGGCAAAGCAATTCCCTGGTAATCCTGTTTCCAAATCGAAGTGTAAAACCCATTGTTTATGAGGCTGAGTAGCTGAAAGCAGCAGATAAAAACTGTTTTCACCAGTCGTATTCAATGTGTTGTCTCAGCTTAGAGAAGTAAAACTGGAACAGCCTGTAAGGAAAAGGATTTCAGACTGATGCAAGGATTATTGCTAGCCTTGGGAGTTTAAGCTGAGCTCTTATCACACTCTTCCTGGACAAATGCCCGCACTTCAAATGGTGGTGCAAGCAGTATGAGGATGAGGTGCTGATTATCATCATCATTCACTCCTGAGATCGAGCCTGCCAAGGGAGAGTCAGATCAGTCTGTCAGAGCTCTGCAGCCGGTACCAAGCAGTTCGGTGCAGCTCTCAGTGCAGCAGACCTGGAGGCCATGCTGTTCATTTTGTGCTCCCTTCCTAGCATACCAGAGTACACCAGAGAGCTTTAAAAGGCAGTTCTGGAGTCAGAAAGCCTATTCTTGTCATATCCCATGTCAGTTTCCAGTTTGCTTTCTGCTTTGACACTCGGACCCCCTCTACGTATCTGAGAGGCCTGTGAAGTGAGACACTATGGTACTGCATTCATGAGGCTCAGAAGGACTTTCTTCTGAAAGAATCAACTCAGCTGCAAACAGATGTTTTCACTTGGTCTACAAACATAACATTAGCATGTCTCACTGCATATTGCTGCCTCCCAGATAGAGCACAACTCAACCTAGGTTTGTAACAAGAAATGCTAAAGTTTTCTTGCTGTTAAACATTGTTCTCATCCAATCAGAAAGAGCAGAGGGGTCTTGAACACCTTCAGAATATCCAGAGATTTATCCTTTCAAGTTGTGATATCTCCTTCTTGCAATTAAGCTGCCATGTATTATTGCTGGCCACACCAGATATTGCTGTATAGCCAAGGACAGACAACCAAACACTGAGCTACATGCAGGCTGTGAAAAATGAAAGTGCCATTTTTACTTTGCCTAAGTCTACTTCCACAACTCAAAAATTTCTCTCGCTGAACAGCTCAGCTGTTACCTCCAATCCTTTTATCAGACCAGGCCTTCTGATACTTTTCCCATCTATTGGAAAAGAGATAGACTGTGAAGGACATCCTGCCTTATCCAACCTGCAGAAACAGCAATGCCTTCAGGTGACTTTCCTCCCCCAGCTGAATTGAACTGAGCCTGTTAAACACAAATGGAAGCTGAGGAGTAGAATCAGAAATTATCCATCAAAAAAGCATAACCTCACATTTAAAGGGAGAGCAAAGAAACAGCCATGGGAAGAACTGTACTCATATCCTGGCTTATGGTAATTACTGTCTCTCTAGTGCTTTGGGAGCCCATCTTTTTACATTACTTGAGATTACTTCTCCTATTTCATTCACTTCTCACCAATTTACTTACTAGCAAGTAACAACTTGAGCACTTTTTGAAGATCAGCAAAAACACATTTTTGCATTGCCTACTACTGCTTAAAAAAAAACCAGAAAAGAAAAGAAATAAGAGGGACCTTTCAGCATGAGTTAGAGAGCTCAGCCAGTGTGGGCTGCAAACCACTTTTGGACTGTCAACAAACCCAGAATCTCTCTGCCTCACTGGCACACTGCTGAAAAGGGAAATAGAAGACGGTCTCATTGGGGCTATTTACTATTCAGAAGCTAGGACTAAAGAACTCCTATTTAAGTTTTATCTTTCTCACTAAATTCCTAAGTGCATTTGCTCAGATGGTTCACTGCTTTCAGTAAATGGGCTACTTGAAACTAGCTGAAACTTCAGTCAGGTTAAGGCTAAGGCATCCACACAGAAAAGGCTTTGGGCAGACATGTTTTTTAAAAAACTTTAAACCAGTGTGTTAAATTAATGGTTCAATCAGTTTTCAAGGTTTTTGTGATGCTTTCTCACTGGGGGAAAAGAGAAATCTTCAAGTGGGAAAGCGAGCCTTTTCTAGACTCCTTTCAAAAACGTTGTTGATAGAAGCCACAGCTCTTCAGAGTCTCCTGGAAAGGAAGTTGTGAGCTTGGCTCTTCTCACCAGAGCCCTGTTCAGGATAAAGTGAACATCATACACAGGATCTTTCCTGCGTTGTTGTAGTCAGCCTTGGTAACTCAGGGTACATCAGCAGTACCCCCATGCACCATGGCCAGACCTCAGCAAGGCACAGGTCAAATGCAGAAAGCTGAATCCCCAGCTATTTTGGTGCAGTAACAGGTCCCAGACCATCCCAGGTCCCCTGCTCTCGTGTCCTAGTTCTTATCCTGGAGCACATTAGTTCAGCAATTCAACTTTTTTTAAAAAAGCAAAAATCTCATGCTGTATTAATTTCACAGGGTCAAAACCATGACATCACTAAAACACATCCAATCTGGAAGCTGGAAGGTGAGAGCCAACTTCACATCTGCAGAGGAAGGAACATTTGCAAAAAGACTCTGCAGTTCTGAAGAGCACTCTAGGACAAAAAGAGCAGGCAGGTTGAGAGACTTTACAGCTTTCCTCCAACAACCACTGCACAGCCAGTTGCACAGAACTCTTTCTGCCTCCTCTAACACCATACAGCAGTCTGCCCCCTGCCATGATATATGCCAAGAGTTCCACAGAATCCGTACAACCTATGGTACCTAAAACATAAAACATTTCATTTCTAGAAGTATATTGCTCCAAGGATGAAGACCCTCCCACACCCACCTTCTCTGGTTTCCTTCAGGAAACATATTTCAGAGACACCTTAAATACCTGTAATTAACTACTTTCTTATCAAACTCAATTGCTTTAACTATGTGAAAAATAGGGTATAATTTAGTCAGCACATGTAACAAGCAGAACAACTCCCTCACTAACCCTAGGTAAAACTTGTTATGCAAATCATAGTTTTATGAATTTAATTACCCATTCATACCATAGCACATGGCTTGCTGGACAAAGCCTCTCTGATGGAGTGGGAGCAGAAAAAGAAAATCTGTCCTGGCTTTAAAAAAAAAAAAAAAAAAAAAAAAAAAGAGGAAATTTGCACTGAAGTAAATGCTTCCTAAACGTGTGTTAAGAAGGATATACTAAACAGGAAGAAAAAGATTTTTGAGGAAAACTTAAGAAATATGAACATGTCTTAGTATATGTTTATTATAATGCATAGTACACTCCCAAGGTTATATATAGCATTTGTAATATAAAGGATTTGCAAGTATCTAGAAGAAATTACTATATCAAAAGGAATATAATTGAGCAATTATGAAGCATTTTGAAAGGCTGAAGTTTTATAACACAGTTACTCCAAATGCTCTTGCACTGTTCTTAGAATGAATATTTTACACATCCTTTTTGACTTCCTAATGCTACCATATCAGGCTTCAGAAAGAAATCCCTCCTCCCTTCAGGTTTCCCCATCTAATTAGAATATCATGTTCTCCCTGCATAGACAATATTGTTTAAGAACAAATAACTACGAATACCGAATTTCTCAATGAAATGGCCAGCTCCCATGATTTCAAATAGACAAGTTCCATTAAAAAAAAAAAAAAAAAAAAAAAAACACCAAAAAAACCCACAGGAAGAGAAAATAGACAAGTTCCATTAAAAAAAAAAAAAAAAAAAAAAAAAACACCAAAAAAACCCACAGGAAGAGACATCAGAGGCTTCCTTTCTTCCTTTACCTAATGGGACCATGGTGCCTATGGTCCATGGGGAAGTCTGTAATAGCTCTGAAGGCTTAGCTGACAGGCTATTAATTTCATATTTTCCACATCAGCTGCTTAAATATTTAATCTGTTGACACTTCTTAATGACATTGCTGACTGCTGAAGGTTTAGCTTTCTGAAGGCACTTACTGCTGCCTAGCACCCTGCTCTAGATGTCCAAGTAGCGTCCTGTGGGAAGCCAGCAAACACAGGGTTAAAGCTGGAGACGAGGGGTGTACACACACAATAATTGTAACTAGCCCTCATTTAGGCCTGCTTAACGATCATAGCAGATCATTTGTGACACAACCTCAAGCAAGTAAAAAACTCAAATGAATTAGATGCATTCCTATATGGCATGGCTAAGCAGAGAGGCTTTAGCAAGTTTAAGGAGAAATGTGAGAAGGCAAATGGGGTTAAACAGCTTAGATGGCAGCTGTTCTTGTCCCTGAAAAGAAAATGTGTTCAATTATTCATGTTCAGCTTAAACTAACAATGAAGCCAGCTTCAACAGAGCAATTCTTCTGCATTATTCATACCATGGTGAGGGCAGAGTCTCTGCAATGAGGTGTTTTTGCAGATGGATGAAGGCTACAAATGGTTCAGAGGCTGGGCTTGTTCATAAATTCAGCGGAGAGTGTGTGTGGTATTTAAAAATAACAGCAACAACAACAACAACACAAACAAACAGAAAAACCACAACCAACCAACCAAAAAATCGCATGGAATACCCCAGGGAGCAAATAGATAAGGCTTACATCATCTGGAAGCTAGAGAGGCTTAGAAACATTATCAAGGGAAATTTCAAACCATCACAGAATGATTTGGGTTGGAAGGGACCTTAAAGCTGATCTAGTTCTAATCCCCCTGCCATGAGCACACCTTACACTAGACCAGATTACTCAAAACCCAATCCAACACTTCCAGGGATGTGGCATCAGTTTCTCTGGACAACCTGTTCCAGTGCATCCACACCCTCACAGTAAAGAATTTCTTCCTAATATCTAATTTAAAACAACCTCTTTCAATTTAAAGCCACTCCTGCTTGTCCTATCACTACATGCCCTTCTAAAAAGTTTTTCTTCAGCTCTCTTGTAGTTCCCTATAGGTACTGGAAGGAGCTGTAAGTTCTCCCTGGAGTCTTCTGCTGGTCTTTTGTGGTCACTTATGCTTAACTGAAGGGCCAGGGGTTCTCAGTTTCTCCAAAGACCCCAGCTAGCCTTCAGACCAACTTCAGCAGACAGCTGCACGTTGTTGCTATGTCTCAAGGGATTCCAACAGCTGTGCTCTTCTCGCTGCTAACAGTTGGAGAAACTGCTCAGGTCTCTGGAAATTACATGAGGGGGCAGTCAAGGTAGTACGCCTGCAAAGGAAATTCTTCAGAGGTTATTTTGTGAGTAGGAATGTTAAAGAAGTCTGGAAGTACCACATTGCTCGCTCATGACCATAGAGCAGAACTCTGCAACAATTACAGGGTCCTATTTGATGGGAGCACCACACAATCCTGAGGGCTTCAGCACCCCATCACCCAAAACAGGACCTGCACGTGTCACAGTTCCCCTCCGAACTTGTTCTTGTACCCTGTTCTTCAGAGTAATATCCTACATGGATGCATTCCTTAGACCTCAAAGTTCCCTACAAAGTTGCCTGGTTTAGCCACAGAGTGTAAGAGAGAATGGGCTGGAGAAACACTCTGAGCAAGCCTGACTGAGCTCTGCTCTGCAGGCAAATGCTCAAAAGTCCTGTCAGCAGAGCTGAGAAGACAGTTTTTCAGGGAACCTCAGATGATATCCCTCCAAATGGTGGGAAATACTATGGAGATGGTGTAGACTCAGATGGGTTCCTTTAATTCCTGCTGATTTTTCCAAACACCATCATAACTCTGCATGAGAAATCCTGCCTCCATTTTTAGTCTGAGGAAAGCAGCAGTATAACAAAACCTGGTGAGTAAATCCCACCACTCGTTGCAAGCCAATACAGCCTTTCTGGGATATGCCAGTGTGCAAACTCAGCTACAGATACTCGTCTGAGGCAAGCAAGGAGCTCTGAACTCCAGAAAGGAAGGACATGTGGATGAAAACAGATCACTGTTTTGTGACATGTCAGTGGGACTGAGCATCAACAGTCATGTGGGACTGAGCATCAACACAGCCCTCGAGGTGCATGGAGAAACTTGTGTCCTACCATAAATAGGCATCCAAACGAGCTCACAAAAATCTTACTTGCCACTGCAATGGAGAGAGAATAATGCCAACCTGTAATGACACATCAGACCACAGATGAGAGCAGCTCCCATTGATACTTCATGTTCTGTGAAAGACCAGAGCCAGAGATAGTGCAGGTCTGTAATCTAGAGTGGTGACTTCAAGCTGACCTCCTGCAGCCAGTGGATGTCAGTGCACAGCCAACAAAGCACAGCAGAAACCTTGCACTGCCTTCTCTGCAATACTCAGCTCCAGGGAACACCCTTGTGCTCATTTTCAGTGACTGGTGTCACCATGCAAAGCTCATTTATCCCATCTCAGCCTCATTCATGTCACACAATCCCTTATTCCTACTCAGTTTCTACACAACCATTCTTCTCACCAACTCTGGAGTTGTTCTTCTAGAATCACTTTATTTCAAAGGCTGAAGTTCGCCCTCTGCAGAGCAGACCTAAAATGTCTGTGGAAATTTCTGCATCCAGCCAAGTCCAGTCTTGGGGATGCAAAGCACTTTGAGAGTGAGAACCAGGATTTTAATCAAGATTTAAGTCACAGAACTCATGCCCTCCTTGCAATTAGTCACCCCATTAACCAATTATCCTCACTGCTGGGAGCTGGAACTCGATTTTTAGCCAGACTTGGTATCACTTCAGGTGCCAACCACTGTGCATCATAATTTTCTCTTGGGTTAGAGAGCCATCTAGCAGTGGACTCATCACTTTGCAGATTCCAATAACACATTAATCCTTTTTCATATAAGCATACTAAGCATGGATTTTGTTACATACATTTTCTGAATTAACCTCGAATATATTCTGAACCTTTCCAGACCTCCTCCACCACCAATTATCCTTTTGGAAATGTAGGCAACATTGATTAAATAAAAGCATTCAGGGATTTAATAAGAGGTGACAGCACTACTTTTTTACAGGTTATCATTTTACTGACTTATCAATTGCAGGATTACCATTCATTACCCAAACCAAGTGATTTTCAGAGCTTTATGCATTTTCACATCATATGTTCCCAACATGCTACACAGTACATTGATCTTTCACTATGCTTTTTATTGGAATCACGGTATTGTGGACAGGTTTTCAACATTCCACATGAAGTTTGTGTAAGATATTTTACGGAAAATGTTTTATTGCCAAGAGGAACTCAAGCTAAACATAGCAACATCCTGTCTTTGCATGTGTACTGCAGGAAAGAGCACACCCTTCCCTCAAGGTCTTCTAGACCTAGCTTCTCCTCCCCACCAACCTTGGCATAAACCACAGCACCGAAACACAGTGCCAGAGCATAATGTGTCTGGAACAGAGGCTTTCATCCCCCAGCAGAGCACACACTTGTTTTAGCAGCATGATTACAACAACAGGAGACTAAGCACCAGAGACAGAGGAAAAGGAGAAGGAAAATAAGTCAAGATCAAGCACAGAGCTGAACTCTGGTGCAGTGAGAATATGGCCAAATACATATCTGTCTTGCAGATGGATTTGCTTGACAAGTGATGGGCCCCAGTCTGACTTTATTCTTAATCTTTGAATATACTCATTGATGTAGGTAAACTCAGACTTACACGAGCCAGAATCTGTCCTTGAGCATTTAAGAGGTATTTCTGACAATACACCAGTCCTCAGGCAGGCACAGACCTGATATGAAAAGCAAAGCAGAGGGTAATACAGCTCTTCCCCTCCTGGGCCATCATCCACTTCCACACTCTTCCACATCCCTGCTTCCTCCACTACCGAAGGCAACACGAGCTGGCAATGCTGCCACAGAGGATAAGGGGACAGTGATTGTAGAAAAGTAAACTCATTATGGCCCCACAGTCAGAAGGTCAGACTTGTGATAGGCATCCAAGATACAAGTCTGGGCTACTCTGACCTCAATTTTATTATTTATTTTAACCAAGAAAGAGTCTAGGCCTTGAATTTTTTTAGGACCAAACTGATATTATGATGGAAGATTATGGGTGCAGGAAATAAAGATATTATTTTAAAACTAAAAAATGTGTAGGGTGATGTTTAAGCTGCTCAGAAGTATGTTATTTTCTGATGACGGTCATACTCCTGATTTTTTTTCTTTCTTTGTTTTAGCTAATATTGTTACTACAAACATATCTGTATCCCAGCTTTTTTGGATATGCTTCTCCCTATACTTGGCTTATTAATGGAGTAATTCAAGTCCTTCAGATCACTAACAGGCCACAAGATCCAGGGATCACATCTGCACCTGTGATTCACCCAATCACATGGTCTTCTTGCAAGTATGAGTTATTGAATTCCCTTCTCTGCTGAAAGGAAAAAATCCCACAGTATACACAGAATCAAAAGTTCTCTCTTCTCTCTAAAGAATCTTTTCTTCTTTGGGGAAGCTCACCTAATAGGTTTAATGCTTCAGCATCTTTTAAAGGGGAAAACAAAGCAATTTTCACTGGCCTTTCTAAGGGACAGCTCTGCCTGCCCAGGTGCACACTCACTGCCTGCCCGTGCAGCCCAGTCAGGGCCAAGCCCTTTGGTCCTGCCATCAGCTGTGCAATTCACCCCACTCACTTCCATGGAATCACAGAAGAGTTTGGCTTGGAAGGGATCTTCAAGAGCAATCTAGTCCAGCCCTGCCCTGCAATGAACAGGGACATCTTCAACAACCTTGAATGCTCAGAGCCCCATCCAACCTGGCCTTGAACATTTTCAGGGATGAGGCATCCATCTGCCTCTCTGAGCAACTTATTGCAGTGTTCTACCACCTGCACTGTAAAAAAAGTATTCCTTTTATAAATTTATTCTCTTTTAGTTTAAAACTATTGTCTCTTGCCCTGTTGCAACAGATCTTCCCAAAACATTTGTCTCCATCTTTTTTTACCTCTCTCCTGTCAGTACAGAAATGCTGCTATAATACCTCCCCAGATCCTCCTCTTCTGCAGTCTGAACAATCCCAGCTCTCAGCCTTTCCCCACAGGAGAAGTGCTCCAGCCCTCTGATTATCCTCATTGCACTCCTCTGGACCAGCTCCCACAGGACCATATCCTCCTTATGTTGAGTGCCCAGAGGTCGGCGCAGCACCACAGGTGAGGTCTCACCAGAGTGGAACAGAGGGGCAGAATCCCCTCCCTCAACCTGCTGGCCATGCAGCTGTTTTCCTGTATTAGCGTCACTGTTTTCCCAGGATTAGCGACCCGGAGGCACCATCTAGTGGTACCTAGAAAACGCAATCTCTCATTTAGTTGCAGGCTCTGAGACCTACAGAAACAATTCGTGTCATTTGCTAAGTGTGCACCCTCCACCTCCTTCCAGACAGGGAAGGAAACCTATCACAGGATGGACAGGAAGCCCTGCAGAAAGAGGTTTGACAAGCAATTACTCACCAGAGTCACAGACAGGCTATAGACTAAACTAAGCTTCATTAAAAGCTGAATTATAAGACTCAACAGAGTGTTCAGTTGAGGGAGCACAGCACAAGGGTATTACTCCTGGACCCTGACTTGGCTCCAGAGCCACAAATGGTGCTCCCAGACCCAAGATCTCCATTGTCAAGATGAGGGCTTGCAAATAAAGTGGGATTGTCATACTAGATCCTGATATCAAAACCCATGTGGTTTTGTCTAAAGGAGCAACTCTATTTGATAATGTGGCCATTTAATGCAGAACTCAGTATGGAGACCATATGGGTCCTGTAGTTGCCCCCCTTTAACAGCTACTTGTATTCCTCATCCTATCTGTCTTCAGGAAAGACAAAAAAGCAGATCCTGATAGAAAGTAAGAAACTGCACCTTAGCTAACTCTTACTATTTGCAATTTATATTTAGTTATAGGCACTCAAGTTATACTTTTCTTGCATCCAAAGCACTCTACACAACAGGCTTTTAGTCCCCATTGCATTTGCCTTTTATAGCCAAAAGTATTTCACATATAAGCCTTTTTGAGCTGAAGAAAACATACTGCTCTATAATTACATGACCCTGCACAGTACTGGAAACAAAGTTATCAGATCTATTTGTTTACATATGATGTTCTGATATCATCCAGGGACAATAATGCCCAGTTTCTTTCAGTAACACTTGAGCCAAGAAAAGGGTGAAGAGCTTTCTTGCAGGCATTTGCCTCACTTTGTGTCTCAGTGCAGAGTTGAGCTGGTTTTGTGTACCTACATCACATTTTCCCTTTCAGTGGTTTAACTTTTTCTGGCACTGACATTTTGTACAGTCAGCTACCAGCATGGTACTCTGGCCCTTACTCTCCATACAAAGAATAAAGCAGCCCCTTTACTCTTTATACTGTATCTCCAAAGACATTTTCATCCTGTAGATATATTTATTTAAGGAATATAAAATAAACAGCATTTCCTCACTTGTAACAATGAATATAAATTTTTAATTTCTTTTCAGTGTCCTGCACTAGCAAATTCTGCACTAGTAGCACTCTCCCAGGTTCATCTCATTTTTGTCAAGAAACCTTCCAAAATTATTGAACTATCAGGGTACCATTCCAGCCACACTTTGATCTGTCTTGAGTCAGAAAGGACTCCCTACCAGAGCCTGCAAGGAGCCCTTCAGTGTCAAGCCACTGTGATCAGCAAGAGCAGGATCACAGCACAGTCAGAGTGGAAGGAGCGCAGAGATTCTGGATGGTGCCAGTGTGAGAGCTGAGCCCAGTGACTGGCTCCAAACTCAAGACAGGAGGAGGACAGACTGTGGAGTGGGAGCTTGCAACTCCATCTTTGGCTTGTTGACAGGCACTAACATGGCTTTCATCTCCACGCCAGCAAGGATCATATGTCTGGACCATGGTTATACTGGGAGCCTGTCGCAGTAGGACACGAATTAAAGATGCTTGACTCCAGTCAGAAGGCAGAAGAGAATCAGAAGGTTTTATTTACAATTCAGCTTTTTCATAACATGCTGCGCTAAAAAAGGTACATTACTGGTCCATAGGATTGACACCTTTCTCCATTGGTAAAGTAACATAAATAGCAAACAACACCTGGGAGAGAGGTTGTTATGGGAAAGGAATATTGTTTACTTGGAAATGTTATGGGAAAAGGTAGTTATTTACACAAAGTTGTTTGGGAAAAGGAAAATTGTTGAAAAGTTTTCCTTGGGAAGAGCTAGCAATTCTCAGGCTCAGAAATACCGGGCCCACAGGAGCCTTCTTTTAGTATTAAACTGTGGTCAAAAGCAGGACAATGTCAGTAACTGTGGGTGTCAAATATAATATACAGATTTACAGGGCTATATCTTTGAATTCAGACTGAAAATAACCCAAACCCCAAAACTGAATAAAAAACCCCCAAATCCTCCAGATGTTTTCTTTAAGTTGGCAAAGTACAGGTCCAGGATTGCCTCCCCTATTCCTCTGCAAAGGAGTTGAAATTGTTGGGTTGATTCTGTCTGCAGTATATTCAGCCAGAGGCAAGTACCCACCATGGAAAACAGCAGCTTAAACAACAGAATCTGAAAGCAATAGAAAATTGATGCTGAAAGCAACAGAAGACATGCAGATGAGAATGTCAAGAAAACTTAACAATAGCTGTTATTTCCTGCACAGCCTATAATTAGATACTAGGGTAGTACCTTATATATATTTAAGATCCAAGCCAGAATACATTTTGCTTATTTTTCCCTCTCTGCATTCCCATCTGGGCTCCTTGTGTTGATGCTTCCAGCTTTCTGACAAAGCAATATATCTGTGGCTGATAGTGGATAGGAACCATTGTGAAATATGTTTGCTTCAAAACTAAAATGCTATTAATTTTTTTCCTCTGAGTAAGTGCTGAGAATGGTAAGGTTTTATTTCCTGCCTCCCCTCTTTGTAGACTTCTCTTGTTAACATCAATTTATTTTTTCACCTCAGACTGTGAGAGAGCTTTACAAACCATGGTGTTACTTCAACTCTTATTTTTCATTCTGGTGCCTGACTTGGGAAGACATCAAACAGAGTATTCTACATCTGTTTTTTTACAAAAGACCCTTTTTTGATGCCTAAGCATACCCTGAGAAGCTTGAATTAGACAGCCTTTTTTGGATACCATCCCCTAGAAAAGTGCTGCTCAGACTCTTACATCTAAAGGATGACTATGGCCCTTCTTAGATGTCAAGAAACATAGCCCCTGTTTCAGGACAGAGTTTTAGTCCTGCTCTCTAACCCTTCAGTAGGGAAGTCCCAGAAAATGTGTGTGGGCAAGGGTTGGTCCTGTGCACAACCCACAGTGCCCTTGGCACTGTATTTGCTGATGAGGGCAAAGGGAGAAACTGGCTGGAACATGCTTGTACCTGTCTATTCCCAGCTGGGATGCTAGCCTGAAAGTGCCTTGGGGAGACCATACAACATCATACTGCCAAGTTAGTGACAGCAAAATGGCATCAACACTCACAGGCCACTGCTTGGGAAAGTTGGTGGTGGCCAGGCTGGTAGGAAACCCACCCCCCCCCCCCCCCCCCCCCCCCCCCCCCCAAAACAGCAGACATCGAGCTGTCTCTCATTTCTTCTTCTATCTTTTAACAACTCACTTTGGGTACTGTAGGCTTGAAAGGGGGAATTTAACCAGCTGCTCTAGTGGTACTACTTGTTGGCTGAAGACTATCAGATGAGACAAGATGATACAGTCCTACAGTCATGCAAGCACTCATTTTTCAAGTGTCTGATTCATGAAACCATTTTACCTGTCTTGGGTCTCAGAGAGTTGGTGCAGTAGAAAAATACTAAAAGGCATCTGAAAAAGTCACTGCACCTAGAAAAAACTATGGTGCTGTTTTGGGGTAGTAGCAGAGAGCACAGCAGGAACTAACTTGCTATTCAGCTCACAACCTGCTAAAAACCACTGAGCACATAGAAGATCTGACTGAGCATTTTTTCTCTTTATGTGACCTAGTGTCAGGTACAAAGTTCAGAGAAGTGAAGTGAAGATGGATATTTCCACACCAGCCATAACAGTACAGAAAAACCCTTCAGCGTCCTCACTAAAAATCAGTGGATCTGTTCGTATGCTGGGCCATAAGCTTTTATTTAACATTGAAAACCCAGAACAACCTAAAGCAAGTGAAGTTTGTGTTGAAGGACAACACTGGTCTCTCCCATTTCTAAGAAAATCAAAGCAGTTTTAAGGTTTCTTCACACTTGATGGAAGAAATCTGCAGCCAGACCCCAGCCCGAGAGCTCTGTGTGACCCATAGAGGCACAGAATGGCAGAGACGTCAAATTTGGAAGGTGCCCCGGCAGACAGTTTTGTCCAGCCTTCCTGCCCAGGTGCTTGGTGGGCTTTTGAACATCTCAAAGGGTGGAGACTCTACAACCTGTCTGGGCAATCTGTTCCAGTGGAAGACCACCCTCACAACAAAAGAGTAGAGTGGAGTTTGGAAGGGACCTACAACACACATCTAGTCCAGTGGCAGGGTGTGGGCCATGTGTCTCACCTGACAGACGCTGATCTCTGCTGTGAGGAGGCAGTTGTAGGGCTGCCTGTAGTTCTGATGTAAGGCTGCCTGTAGTTCTGAGTAAGTTCTGATGACACCTCCTGGCAGGCTTTATCTGTGACGACTTCTGTTGAAGCACTGTTACCAGGCTCTGGATGTGATTATTTTGATGAATAACATTCATACATCACCTCCCTGCTGGAATTTAATTGATGTAAGGAACAGAACATGGAAGAAATCTGTGCTGCACAGTGACCCAAAGATATACGGGGGGCTACTTGTAAGCTCAGGTGAAAAATGGGAGAATAATAACACCTATTTCGCAAGGTATTTGACTTATAGGCCTATAACTCTTAAATCTTGGCAAACGTGCTCCAGAATGAGTTGGAAATATGAGAAATTTACTGCACACTAAGCATTCTCCCCCTAATGAAAGCAGTGGGGCTTCCCACACCTCCTATTGCCTCCTCCTGTAATTCATCATTGAGCAGAGAAAAGACAGAAGCTCCAAAGCACGTAGGTAGAAATATGATACTCGCACCAGGTTTTACACCTCAATGTACCCCTTATTTCAGCAAAGGCTGCTTTACACCATCAGCCTATCCATCAGTCTAGTTCACATGATAGAGGATGCAAAGAGGAGGGAAGAGATGGGATGTCAAGAAAGGTCTGTGTCTGAGGAGCTGTAAGGGAGGGCAAAGCAGTTTGTAACTGTGGTTCAGGGCTGCTGTTGGTTGGGGGCTGAGGTGACACACACCCCAGTTGTTCATGCTAGTCAAAAGCCCAGGACATGAAACCCAGTTGCTTTTGCTGCTGGTGCTACCACCACTGGCTCCTCAAAGAGATTTCAAACACTGCCATGTTCCAGGGATGGTGCCCAACCAACATGGCTGGATCTAGAGAGGAGAAAAATCTGTGCTGGGAGACAGCCAAGGAAAGTGGCCTAAAAAAGCTCTGTGGAGGCATTTAGAAATGGAAAAACTATAGATACCTCTTCAGAAATTGGAACCAGTAAAAGTGAGATGTGAGGCCATAGTGAGAGGAACAGAGGAAAAAGGTGAGTGAGTGCAGGCAGAAAGAAGATTTATTTGCTCTGAATTAATAAAATATTTTGTCTGCACAGAGCCAAAGGACTATAAAGTTGCAGTCTGCACTTGTTTTTAACGCTTCTTATTTCTTGCCTTTATAGCAAGAGGCCTTTATAGCTTGACAGCAGAAATAAAGCAGTCTACCAGAAAACAAGCAAGGTGTGAACTTCGATAAGAACAAGGGGAAATCTGTTTACCAGGCAGGGTGAAAACAAAAGTAATTAGCTTACCAACAGGCAGAGACTGCTCAATCAAAAGGCAACATGATGCACAGAAGGCCTTTACTGATGGACACATAAGAAACTATTTCAAGGAGATCAAATTTAAACTCCGCTAACAAGAATTTATTGATTCTGTCATTAGTAATTCAGATAGCTCTTACAAAAGACATCACTTGCAATATCCAAACTTTTCCAAACCATTTCATTATTCATAAACTGTTCATCTGGCCCTTTGCAGTGAACCCCAGGCCGACTGGAGATGCTACTGGTTAATGAACATCGTGTTCAGAGTTACTGCGGATGAGAGACGGCTTTAGGCATAGTCACAAAAGCAATGCTGTGATCTTAAAAAGGATTTTTTTCAGCTAAAAAGAAGAGTGGATGAAGGTCAAAACACAGGTCAGGATGTAGAAGTTAAGAGACTCTCTGTTCTGATCTACCAACATTCTGTTTGATGCTCAGTAAAGTATGATCTCCACATGTGTTCATTTCAAAAGCTGAAATAATAGCAGTAGTTACTTAATTCAAAAGGCCACTGTCATAACTAATCACAATAACTGTTTATAGAACACTCTCAAATTCTTGGGCATAACACATCCGAGAAATACAAAGTACTGTTTACAATCACAGAGAAAAGACTATGTTAAAAATATCAAGGTTGCAAATTCAAGCATTTGAAAGCTGGAGATTTTCAAAACTAAGGGTGTAGCTAAAATCATAGTTTGACTTCTCTATTTGCATGTACAGTCACAGAATTGTTAAGGCCAGAAAAAACCTCCAAAATCATGAAGTTCAACTTTTGACTGAATACCACCATGCCAACTAAGCCATATTGTGAAGTGCCATGTCTACTCATTTTTTCAGCGCTTTCAGGGATGGTGACCCTACCACTTTCCTGGAGAGCATGTTCCAATGTTTAAGCACTCTTTCAGTGCAGAACTTTTCCTAATTTTCCTAAACTTGAACCTCCCCAGTGCAACTTCTTGTTGTGTCACTACACACCTGGGAGAAGAGGCCGGCCCCCACCTGGCTACAGCCTCCTTTCAGGGACTTGTGGAGAGTGATCAGGTCTCCCCTGAGTCTCCTTTTATTCAGACTAAACACCCCCAGCTCCCTCAGCTGCTCTTCCCAGGACTTGTGCTTCAGATCCTTTGCCATCTCCACTGCCCTTCTCTGGACATGCTCCAGCACCTCATTGTCCTTGTCATATGGGACCCAGAACTGGACACAGGGTCAAGGTGTGGCCTCACCAGTGCTATGTGTCTCTGCCCTGGTCCTGGTGCCCACATTATTGCTGACACAGGCCAGGATGTCATTTGCCTTCTTGGCCACCTGGGCACACCTGGCTCATCTTCTGCTGCTGTCTGCCAGCACCCCCAGGTCCTTTCCTGCCGGGCAGTTTTCCAGCCACTCTTCCCCTAGCTTGTAATAGTGCATGGGGTTGTTGTGATCCAAGTGCAAGATCTAGCACTTCATCTTGATGAACTTCATACAAACGGCCTCATCCCATCAATCCAATCTCTCAAAATCCCTCTGCAACTGCCCTCCAGCAGGTGAACACTCCCACCCAACATGTCTTCTTCAAACTGAGGGTACACTTGATCCCCTGTCTGGATGACTGATGAAGGTATTAATCTGGGCTGGCCCCAAAGCAGCCCTCAGGAACACTCCTCATCACTGGCTGCCATCTGGATTTAAGTCCCTTCACCACAGCTCTCTGAGCTTGAGCAGTGCATTACAAGGTGCTTTGCAAACAAGACAAGTCATTTCAGGACAGTATCTGGCAGCAGCAGAGCAAATGCTCTCCCTCTATCAACACACACATACAAACCATCACATGCACACAAGGGGGACAGACTCACTCACGGGGATGTGAGCAGAGCTGTCCAAAATCCTAAATAGCCACAATCCCCAAAGTTTCCTATAGAAAAGAATGAAGTATTTAAGGGTGTGTGATAAAAAATGAAGCTAAAAGTATCCACACCGGAGAGTGTATGTTACACTATGGAAAGCAACACAACATTCAGTAGTGCTGTGTACAGTGACAGGTAGCACTTTGGCATCCCGCTTTGCTGGAATTTGTTTTTTACTTCCTCATCCTGATGTTGCTTTTCCTTCTATTGGATCACTTATTTTCCCGTGTTTGTGACATCCCATACTGCTGCTTTTTGATTTCTATATTTCTACTTCTATCCCTCTCCTTTCATTCCTTCTGGTTGTTCTTCCTCCTATTTCTCTTTGATTTTTTTTCACACACACTTCCAGTTTTTTCTCAAAAAAACCCTTTCTCCTCTCTTTTCCTCATATGCATTTAATCTTTATTGTGCTATCTTACTGTCATCCCTGCAAGAGCCCCATGAATGCCCTTCCACCTTCATAGCCCAATACCTTCATTTAAAAACCCATTTGCTGGCAAGAACTGAGGCAAGAGATTAGCATAACTTTGATTACAAACTGCACTATGAAACTGAGAGAAAATCCAAACTAAGACAGGAACAAACAGCAAATAGCAGAGGCCAAGAGGGTTTGTGATTACCACAGAGCTCAGTGAAGCATCTACCTGCAGCCCTGGCAGTTGTGCAGCCTGAATGGCTCTGTTGCAGCCCATGAAAACTACAAGGAGGCTGCCCAGAGCTCTGCCTCTTTTTCCTCCACAGTAAGATTTTCCCAGAGGAAAATTAGGCTCCTAGAGAGGAAATACAACTCAAAATCAGGTGTGTAGTGAGCAAAATTGATAGGAAATATTGCAGGGGAAATGAAATTTCAAAGAGAGAAATGAGTTAGTGATAAACCTTTCACACCCTAGCAAATTTTTCATGTCAATTAAGCATGGGATAGGTCTATTAGGTTTCATCAGAGTTACTACATTGTACATGAGATCTGAATTGTCCTATGGTGTTTTAAATATTATCCCCTCTTCCCGGCCCTGTTCTCCCTACAGCATGAAAGTGTCTGTCTAAAGGACAAAAGTCACATTTGCATGACCCAAGTAAGAGGATTCAAAGTGTGCTAACGATCCAAGCTGTTGCATTTGGCATTTTGAAAGGGCAATGCTAGGTTCTGAGATTATGGGCACAAAGACAGACTTAAGCAAATCAAATTCTCACAACTATTCCCATATAGCCCACTAACTTGAATTACAGTGTTTCCAGAGGTGACATTTCACTATAGCATTTGGAGCAAAAGGACATGTCTTCCTATGACAACTTTTTCTTTGTTTCATTTTCCTGAAATGATGTGCAGGCTCAGGACAGAAGGATAGAGAGCCCACTGTGATAAATGAAATGTAAACCTCAGTTAAAAACATCAGGTTGTTTCACCTAGAATTAAATATTCCTTTTTTGAAGAGAGTACTGACTTTTGTGCAGGCATAGAAATCAAACTGGGTCTGAGATAAAACATTGATTACACTGGGCCTGCAGAATTATCCAGGAACAACAACTGCAATTTAGATTCACAGCCTGTCTTATCTCAGCTTAGTTACTCTAGGCATGCAAGTCACTAGAGATCATCACAATGCATATTGACATTCCCCAGTCTTATATGCCCCTCAGTCAAGCCTTGCAGAACTCTTGTCTTTCAATCATGAGTAAGTTTCTGTCAATTTTACAAGCTAACCCAGCTGTGGTATATACAGTTTTATTTGGTCTGGCTGTGGAGATATGAATTAGTTCATTTAGCTGGTTGAAAATCCCGATTGGCTCAGTTTCCCCCAGAGCATTTCCACAATAACCTGTGTAAAACATGTGGCAATCACTGCTTAAAATACCTGTGGCTTTATGGTGTCTGCAGATAATCCAACCAACCAAGATGTAAATGATATAAAGAGCTCAGGACACCCTGATCTGGAGAGGTGTGTGGTCCCTGTGCCATCATGTACGTAAGGCAGGCAGAGAGGCTGAACTTGATCCCCTTTTTCAGAGAGAAGAAACTGAGACAAGGCTCTGTGAAGTCTTCCGTGGTCAGCACATCCTGAACCCCATTTCTAAATACTTCCTTATTCCCACAAAAAAGGTTCCAGGCTAGTGATTCTCAAAGGACTTTGCTAACAAAACTTAGTCTTCTTCCTTTGCTCCACCACAGGAAACAGCAGCACAAACTCCCCTGGTACCTCTTCCCAGAAACATCACCCTTATCCTGGCACAGAACTTTCCAAAGGGGACAGGTATGGGACTGTCATCCCATGGTAAGTACAACTCCCAAAGGCCTTAAGGTCAAAACTTCTGTCCTCTTGCCTGAGCAAGTGGGAAGTGAAGGAAGCATTATGCTCTGTGAACTTTCCTGCACAAGCACAAAAGCTCTGAAATCCATTTTACCACTCCTGTGCTCCAGGCTGGGCTTCCCAAGCTACCAGTTATTTGAGAGAAAGCAGGTTCACATTCCCAGGGGAACAGATGTCCGGTCCTTGGTTCCTTTGCTAAGGATGTCTCTTGGCCAACCTTATCTCCAACCATAATGCCAACCTGACATATTACTGACCCTCTTTCCCAGTGTTTCCAATGAGACCTCAGAGATTTTGCTGCCTGATACAGACTTTCCCCTTGTTTGAGTTGTTAAACCAGTTGTAACTGCTGTGCGGTACTCAGGAAGGTGATTGATACTTTCCAGGAGTCTCTAGCAGCAGAACAGTGGCTATAATTAACCATAACTTGTTTTTCTTCCTGCCTCTTGCTCTCTGAGTGCACGCAGCAATGCATATCATAAATGTGCACTGAAGTGTGACTCCAGACGAAACTGTTGTCTCTGCTTAAAACAAAAAGCAACCCAAAATGTAAAACAGGCAAATAAAATTTCAGAGAAAACAAAACCCCCTCATACTCATGATTTCCCCAACAGCATTATTTTCTATTCCCCAAGGAACAGCTCTTTTCCGACTAGATTAGCATCATGCTACTGATGACCCTTCAGAGTGAAGATTCAGGGCAGCAGCTTCTCAAGTTCTATAAGATTTACCATCTATATTTTTGTTGCTGTTGCCAAGCACCTTTGTAACTGCAAAATAACACTGCTCATTCCTGGTCACTGTGAGAGGAATCTCCCATCTCCAGGCATCGCTGTCACACAGGCAACCATGGATGGGAAGCTAAGCTGAAAGCAGTGCATAAACAGCAAAATTCATTGCCTGAAATATAACATGGAAAGAGCACTAAAGACTCTTCTTTGGGTTGTTGGGGATATGACCTTTGCTTTTATTTAATGTGACGCCTCTAAAGGTAACGGGCCTGTGCCCATCAGGGAATAGTGTCCCAGGAACTTAGGCAAGAACAGAAAAAGTCATTAATCAGTACACTGTAAGTAAAACAGGAAAAGCTTTCAGCTTCCTGATTCTTTCCCTCCAAAGGTCTCCTGCCCTTTCCATCCAGCATTTTACAATGTAATGGGTAAAATTTGCTAGATGACTTGCTAAAAACACTTGCTAGGATTTCCACACAGTTTTTATCACAGTACCAATGATGTTCCTTACACAGAAGGTCAATAACCTTTGTACTGAGAGAGAGAAGAGGAAGACAACGCCTCAACTACCCCCACAGGAGAAAAGTAAGTGCAAAAAGGTGTCATATACAAAGGGGTGAAGTTGCACCATGCCCAGCTGCCACCAGAGGAGGAGGAAAATACAACTGCGGTTAGGCTATGTATCATAAAGAGGTAAGGAGAGACTGAAGACCAGGACAAGAAAGCTGGCAAAGTCTCCCTGTATCCTCATCATCATCCACTCAGGGCAGCAGCCAGCAGAGGGCAATGCCAGCCCAAGTACATACCACTCCAAAAGCAAACAGAGTGGCCCTGTCTGCCAGCCAGTGTCCCAACACTGTCTGAAAACTGTGAATTAAATAGGGTATTTCCCCTTTGCAGACCTGTGACACTCTAGCAGTGATTGTGCTTGCTCTTTTACTGATGCAATCCTGAGCAGCTCTGTGTGCTATGGCATGGGGAAATGGGGACCTGAAGGTGCATGTCTGGCCCACTTAATACGAAAACTTTTTATTTTTCATCAGCCTCACAGCCGTGCAACTGGCTTTCCTGAATCACTTGCTCTGCACAATGGTCTGAGCTGTTATCCGCTGCCTTTCAGCTATGAGGCAGGTAAATGATAACCAGTTTTGTGCTGCATGATTTCTCTGTACTTTAAAGTATGCCTGGTTGAGCACTTGACACCAGACTGCAGCTTGACATCTTTAATGCCTTCCAGAAAGGTTCCAGGCAGAACTGCAGTCCCAACTAACATGGCACAGAACAGGGGTGGGTGTTAACTCACTCACCTAGGAGCTACAGCCACGGTCATTCTTTCAGGCCCTTCTGTCAGTTGTCTCCCTGTTGTTGTCAGGGGCACACACAAACACATCATCAATATAATGACCCCCAAAGTAAAGCAGTCAAGTTTTGTACTGTTGCAAGGGTTTTCAGGCATTACATAATAAAACATTGCCTGTGTATGACCAGGAGCTTCAGGTCATGGCAATATGGACTGCTTTATGTAGTATATGAACAGAGCATAGCTAAGAGAGACAAGGGCAGGAGACCTGGTGTGCAGGGAGAGCACTTCAAAGAGCAGGGGTGTGCCTGGGCTTGCTGGACTCCCAAAAGGAGCTGGACTGAGGTGCCAGCAGAGAATTAATTCAGGTAGGTGCTTGGGCAGAGCAAGGCAGTGATGGGTGAGAGCTGCAGGAATTTCTCTAAGGGTTGGATGAGTTTAAATGAATCAAATAATTGTTTGGGTTGGAAAGGAGCTTAAATGGTGTTTAGATCTAAAGGACATGGTTTGGGACACCTTCCACTAGATCAGATTGCTTGAAGCCCCATCCATACTGGCCCTGAACACCTCCAGTGATGAAGCATCCACAACTTCTCTGTGCAGCCTGTTCCAGTGTCTCACCACCCTCACAGTTTGCATAGCCTTGATAGAGGCTATGCACTACTGGGAGGAGCTTGGCTCCTTCTTTATAAGCTTCTCCTAGTCACAAGAGGGCTGAAATTAGAATGAAGATGCACCTTGTCATGTCCTCCAAGTCACTGATAAAGCTCTTAAACAGGACAGTGTGAGGAAAGACCCCTGCACTACACCACGTGACTCTTGGCCCCCAGGTCAAGTCCATTAACCACTTCATAGCACCAGCCTCTCAGCAGAGGCTGGCCCACAGGAACAGGGACTTCATACCCTCAGGTGTCTGGGGAGGATGCTGGACAACCCCCTTGCCCATTTCCTTCCTCCCATTTCCTCACCAACCTTTTCTGGAGATTGAAGAGAAAGCAACTAGGCTGAAGAAACTCAGTAACCCATTAGAAAAGACTGCTTTTTCTGGAATGTAGAACAGCCTGGAGATAACATTTAGGAAAATTTCACCTGTGTCAAATATGGATTTTTAGTATAAGGCACAGCTAGTTAGACTACTTTTCTAGTTACTGGGATATTTGCAAGCCACAACTTCAACTTGCTTCTGATAACTCAGCTCTAGAATGGGGTAAGCCCTCCTTTCTACATCAAAGACTCTATACAAAGGATGAATGGTCAGAGGACACCAAATATTACATCCTTTAGCATAGGGTTTCAGCATTTGCTTCTTGCCTTGATCCCATCTCCTGAACCCTGCAGTTGGGATAGGTACAGGAATGAAAATATCTACAAAGTCCCCCTCCACAATACCTCCATCTTGGCAGTCAGTAGACCACTGCTTCTTGGAAAATTTGGCATAGCATCTCTTCCCTAAAAGGAGAGACCCAGTCGTGCATCTCTCATCTTGTCACAACACATGAACATATACTGCCCTCCACCTCTCTCTTCTAGTCAAAGTCAAGCAGAGATGTGGCATAGGCTGAAATATTTTCCCTGTCAATAACCAAATGCTCCAGTTCTTGTGCCTTCAGCTTTACAACAGCTTGTAAAGCAAACTGCATTGACTGCTGGAATCTGCAGTAGAATGTTATTCAATTTTTTTCCACAGAACAGCTGGTTTAAAAATCTTTAACTAACATGGTTTCACTGCCATACTAACCACTTTTCCTAATCAAAGCAATGAACCATACAATTTAAATCTGTTTCTCATGATACAGATATTTTGCAAAGATTCAGGTGTGATAAATAACCACAAAACTTGAGACACTGAGCTGAAAGGACCTTCCAGCTCCCAGGTCCTGCCTTTCGTGACAGCTAGACATGTCAAGAAAGCAGTCATCCAGCTCAGGGCCAGGGCTGTGACTGCTCCTCACTGTGCTGGGAAAGGACAGATAAACTGCTGGGTCTCTACTGTGTTGTGTTCCAGCTGAGGGGAATAGCTGTAGCACTGCAGCAGAACCCTTTTAAAGGCTCCAGCTGAAAATTAAGCATCTTCTTATTTTAAAGGATGTTTGAAGTTAAGGCCCTATGCCTCCTTCATATGCCTTCTGCAATGAACAGAACAGGTGGACTGTTTCTAAAAAACTTGCCCTCACTGCAGGGGAGGTACAATGACATTAAGCCAGACCTCATGTAAGCAGACATTCCTACAGCAAGGCAATTCCCAGACAGAGAAGGAAGTTCTAATCCATGAACAGTTTCAATGTGTGGTACCAAAGCCCCCATCTGTGCTGGAGAAAAAAGCATGATGCTGCTGTGTTAATGGGTTCACTGTATGGGAACACACAGGTTTGTGCCTCTGCTCTATCCCTTCCTAGTAATCCTAAGGAAACCATGAAGCCTCACAGAAAGAACCCAAGGTTTCCCACGCTGTGCTAGCTAGCAGCACCTCACAGGGACATTGTGCAAAAAACACCTCTGTGAGTGCAGTAGCACACAGAGCAAGGAGAAATTTGCCATGGCAGTTGTCCCCAGCTTGAAATGTCCTGTGGTTTGTAGGTTTGCAGCTTATCCATTTGAGAGCACACAGCCTCACTGTGTAAAGAGCCACTTCATAATGGGAAAATACAAAGAGAAAGGCTGAAGACAGCATCACTAAAACAAGAAATGAGCTCCAAGGAAGAATGCTACTTAAGGCTTGAAAATAGGCAGTGGTGTTAGGTTCAAAAAAAAATTTAATAGATGAATAAATAAATACTGTCACTACAAAGTGACATTTCTGGTCCTTCAAAGCTGTCTCTGCTGTTTGATGAAGCACTGTGGCAGCCCTCTGAATGTGATGCTTATATACTATTACAACTCTTATTTTGGAACTGATCTGACTGATTTGTGCTAGGGGAGGATCCCATCTATGTTTCCTTTAGCTGGATCCTTTGAGGACTGGCAGCCACACACCTAGGATGAGCCTGCTGTCTGATTCAGTGGTCTGCCTGTGAGTGTCTCAATGTTGCTTTGTTCCTTCAAGACTCCCTTATGGTTTGTCCAGGCAATCCTGATGGACGAACTTGACTTGACAAACTTCCTCTGGATTACTACAAACTAGCACATCAGTAAGATATAGCAGTAGTACAGATCTCCCAATTTCTCCACCACAAACCTAAGTAAAGGTTTTTCAATTGTTGCAAACGTTGTCCAAGCTGAGAAGGTAACAAGATGTGTGGGTATGCACATGTCTCCTCCAGAAACAAGAAAGAGTAACAAGGTGAAGAAAGGACAAGGACTTGGGTCTCTCTAGGAGCAGTGATGAGATTAACAAGGTCTTAACAGGCGGGCTACTCCCTGAAAACAAACAAAAATGCTCTTCTCACAAGAAATACGTGGGAGTCCTCCACTGCAAGAAAAATCCAAGGGCATGATAAAGGAAAGGCAAATGTATATGAATTCTCACACTTGCCTATGAAGTTCAGGAAACAGGAACAATTGCTTCTAAGAAATGTTGTTATGCCCTGAAGCAGAGGATGAATTGAACCCATTGGAGTTGTTCAATCTTGTCTCTGGTGGCCCCTTCAAAACAGTGGCTTTTGTTTAGCAAAATGTGTACAGCAGTTATAATTGCAAAATTAACCTTCAAAATCAGAAACCTGCATAACTGAAGGTGCCGTATCAGTAAAAGCCTGGAACAAGAAGAACTCAGAGTGGCTGTTGCCATTTACCACCTGAAATTGCCAGCTCTGGAGCTAGACTGGGGGGTGAATGCCAGCAAAATGCTATTTTCTCCTGGTATACAAAGGCTATTCAGTGACCAGCTGATACCTGAAGTTTCACCACAGGCAGTATTTGGGTTTGTACAACTAACACCCTCTTTTTGGCTTTGTAGTGAATAAGCTATGCTTTTATTTATGCTCAAGCACAACATTTCTGAGGCTCAATGATTTCAGGACATCCCAGCATCTGGGTGTTATGAAATCCAAATTTTGACATGTGAATGAAGTTTTGATTTTCATTTTTCACACAGCCACTGGGTACCTTACCATACAGGTCAAGGTAGAGCATGTGACTCATACTATCACCAGGCATGTTATTCTTGAGGTGCAATTTGGGTAGAGGGAGAAAGGAGGGAAATAATAAACTGTGCAGGAACTATTGTGTGCAGGAAAAAGAAAGAACTGTAATCAGATTTGGTCTGTGGAAACCTGAGATGGAATCTCAAGCAGCAAAATAGGGAGATACATAACCCTCTTTCACATCACTTTAATGGCTAAATGTGTGGCAGAATTCTCATCAACATCTCCAGCCTCACACCTGGCTCTTGAGAACGTAACATACCCCAAGGCAGCAAGCACACAGGCATCCCACACCTGTCAGTCCCTCCCAGTCACCAGCTAAATCCTCTTTTAACACAGCTTCAAGAGGGATGTTGTTATACAAAGACCACCAGAAATCACACAGAGAGAGGGAGCCTGGAGGAGAGTTGGCACAGAATGCCCCATCACTACTTCAGTCTTGGGAGCTCAACTTTCCCCTTCTGATGAAACGTAACTTTTGAGCCCAGGATAAACACACTGTAATCTGCCCTACTGAACCTGTCCTGGACTATTAATATTTAACACAAATTCTAAAGGAAGATCTGTTCTTTATTTCTAATTTGTCAGAGGTGGGTGGATTGGAAGGGTTGAGGATAATATGAAAATGGCATAGGAAGAGAATCGCTTCTGGCAGCCTGATTATTGAAAAGCGGCTGCTATTTACACAGTTAATGCCATTCACTTCCTGCACCTGCTCAGTCATTCATTTCCCAGCACAAGCCAGCTTTGCCTTGCTGCAAAGTCAGGGAATTTATGGGAGTTACACCTGCAGGTTTCCTTTTTCTTTGTAATGATTGTGGAGTTCAGCCTCTAAAACTCCCACTTGTACATTTGCAGTCCTTCATCTTCCTTTCCTGTGAATTATTTTCCCACCCACCTATATATATATATGCTTTTCCAAGTATTTATGATTCTGCTAATGAATCCAAAGCCTTCTTTCTCTAACTCCTGCTGGACTTGCAGCCTATTTATGTACTACAAAAAAATCTACTTCATTCTGCAATTGTCCAAAAACACCCAAAAATTCAGCCAGCTTCCCCACTTACACTCACTTTTATTCACATTCTATCCAGTCTTTAAGTGAGGTTTCATATCCTACATCCAGGGACATAAAATTTTTATGATGTCACTATGAGTATAAATTCTATGTTGTCATCCCCAGAAAACACACTTATATAGTTGAATCTACTTTGAATTCTGGTTTATGAGATGGAGAACATATATGGCTATGACAATTCAGAATTTTAGAAGCATATAACAGGCAGGTGAAGGGGAAACAGAAATATACGATTTGTGTAATGATTTTTGCAAAAGTAGAACGACTTGTAACAGCATTACTTGTTACACAGAAAGAACTGGTAGCAGCGCATGTAGGAATTTAGATGCCAGGTAAAAACTATTAAGATAAGATATATATAGTGAAAATTCAGTAAAGCAGGACTTAGGTATTGTGAAAAATCAATAAAGCAGAAAGCTATGGCTTGAATCCAGCAAAATTGTGCTCCTAATCTTTGGCAAGAACAAAGTGACCTGAAAAAGAGCCAAAGCTCCACTGTGCCTGCCCAGAAGTGCAGGTCAACCAGCAGACACCTGAGGAAGATGTAGGCCTTCCTCCCAAGACCCCAACTCATGACCACCAGGAGGCATGACAGCTAATTAGAATAGGAAGCAAGAGAAGGTGGAGAATGGGCAGGCGGAGAGGTGTGGGATCAATGTATATTTAAACCTGGACCTTGTCTTGACCAGGTACACATGTAAGGTGGAAAATCCCCCACGTGTCCCAGCTGAAATAAAACATACCTGCTTTACAATTTCTAATTGTAAAGTCCTTATTCCACAACTCAGTTTAAAAGAAAACCACAAAGAATTATGCAGCTGACCTTTCTTCCCATTCTTGCCCCCATCTCCTTTCTTGATAATGAAGTTCTGCAGAGAGGCTGTAGGCCACCAAGTAGAGAAGAAGCAGGAAGGGAGAGAGCTGTAGCCCCACGGTTCTGCTTATTAGTGCTTAAGAATACACTAGCTGTAAGTCACTTTAGGGGAGGGGCAGTTGCAGCTCTAAGCACCTGAAAAACCCATCAGCAAAGGTTAAGTAACAGAAAAGTGAAGGCTTCTGGTTTTTGGTTAGTTTTTTTCCTATTATCAAGAGAAGGACTCCTATATAAACTAAAATCCATGCTGCCACATAGAACATAAAGCCTTTGCAATACTAACCTTTTAGATGGATTTGCTGCCATGGTGGTGGTGAGCTGTCATCCATTGCAGAGCACCCATCTGCTTGTTGTCATACTAACACAGGAACTGAATAAACTGCCCCCATCTGCCATAGTTTTGTCTTTGGTTACAGAAAGACAACAGCAGGAAAAAGGTCAAGGTCAAGTAAAGCAGATAAACATGATTAACTCTGAGCAGATGATGACACCTCTCTTCAGTGGGAACAGCCTTGTACTAATGTGTCTGATTGAACCAAGG
Source organism: Cettia cetti (assembly GCA_013401135.1). NCBI lineage: Eukaryota > Metazoa > Chordata > Aves > Passeriformes > Sylviidae > Cettia > Cettia cetti. The sequence continues at coordinate 93,658 of VZUI01001731.1, forward strand.
TTGGAGGAATAAACCAACTTACAGGGAATGACAATGCAAAAATTAAAAAGTAATTAAAAGCTTAAAGTTGAAAGCAAAACAGCTCATGACCTCTCTTTTTGTTCCCATCTGAAGAAACAACAGTATGCTCTTAAAATCAGCCTGTGCCAAGTCAGAGGCTGGAAAGGAATTGAGAAGATTATTTCACAATTTTATTGCACAATTGAAAATTAACTTTTTTTTTTTTTTTTTTTTTTTTTTTTTTTTTTTTTTTTTTTTTTTTTTTTTTTTTTTTTTTTTTTTTTTTTT
>VZUI01001732.1:0-17562 GCA_013401135.1 Cettia cetti
CCTGGGGCTGAGGGCGCGGCGTGCCGAGGGCGCGGCGCCGCAACAGGTGCCGCGGGAGCGCTGAGGGCGGCGGGGCCCCGCGACTGGCGGCGCACAGCGGGACCGAGACCCTCGAGCTGCCCTGGGGAAGGGACTGCCACCGCCGGCCTGGCCCCAGCCGCTGGAGCGCCGGCTTCCTTTCAAGAGATATTGAATAATTGTTGAGGGCGCTTCGGCGTGAAAATTCCTCTCGATGTTATGTTAGCCATCAAGTGATAGGGGCATGGCAAATTGGACAGAAATGGCACGTTTTGGTGTAGGTAGCGTTTTGCCGAGTGGCGGCGGCTTGAGGACGCTCCGCAGCGGGCTGATGGCGGGGGCTGCCCCGCAGCGGTACCTACAGTGCCCCCTGAGTCAGGGTAACTGATCTTCAGTCGCTATTTTTTAACCAATGTAATTGACCTTGCGTTTAGAACGCGATTTTATTTATTTATTTATTTGTTTATTTATTTATTTTTAAGTCTCTCGTAATGGATTCTCCAACGTAACCTGACCTCTCTTGTGCATCATTACAGTGACTGATCGGAACCCTGTGAACAGTTTATGGCTTTGCCGGTGCCGCTCGCTTTCACTGCACCGTAACGCAGCAGAAATAACATTTGTCTCTTTCCGTTTCAACCCATCGCCTCTGTGTGCTTCACAGTCCTGCGTGCGGTGCCCTTGGAATATGTATTGGATGCTTTTGAGTCTGCTGCGGCGTCAAGCCGACTTGTTTCTGAGAAATGGCAGACTTGGTGATGTTTTTTATAGCTGAAATATGCTACGATATTTGAAAAGTGCTGGAATATTGATACTGCTTGTGACACACATTCTAGTGGTAGTTTTGAGCATCTTTTGGAACAAACTTTTGAACAATGCATTTTTCTATGAAAATTTTCACTCTTGGTGAAGAAGCACAACATGCTTCCTGAGAGATTACTATGGGAGTCTTTCATCTCACGTCTGTTTTCTCCAAACATAAGTGTACCAGTTTATGAAAATAAATATTTTATTAGTTCTTTGTGACAGTGTATAATAAATATTCTCAATTTTCTTTAAGGCATTTTATATATTTTTTTCCTCCTAGTTTGGTAATTAGCTGCTGAAAACCGTAATGTCCCAGCTCAATGTGAGACTACTTTAGGATTGCCCTTTAGAAAGAGTTTTGTTCATTATAATTGTTGTGGCTTGGGTAGAGTGCTTAAAAAAATCCTACCATCCTACCTATAGCTGTCTACCAAAAAGTATCCTTTTAATTAGAGTTGTATCAGACACAGCCATCATAAAGTTATTGGTTCTTCTGAAGCACTGAATTAAGATTTACCATGGAACTGTATATCCCTTTTACTTCTTGATGGTACGCAGCATTACATTTAGCTTTGTCATAAGCCATATGAAAGCCAGATATGCCTGTATGTAAGGGAGACCACTGCTCTCCATGGCTTGCCAAAATCTGTTTTAAGGATAAGTGCAGGGGTATATTCTATTAGAATCTTAATCTGCTGCACATTTCAGGGCAGCTTTAGTTCAGATGGGTTGTAGTCTGGTCCCTGGACTGAATGCCCATAAATGGTTAAACTGTTTTAGGTGAATTTCTAATCTTACCATCTGGTCTGAGAAGGCAGAAACAAACCCCGTCCTGCAGGTCTCCTGAAATCAGGGATATCTCAGCCCAGCAAATATACTTCCAGGAGGGATGAGGATGTTCTTGTTGGCAAGCTGGTTTCTCTGAGAGCTCTCCTAACCAAGCTGTCCTGGGTTCTGGAGACCAGCCTCGAGCTTCCTCTACTGAACATCCCAAAAATAAGACCCAAACTGTTGAAATTCTATCCCATATTTTTGCAACTTGATTACTGGGGCCATCTGGGGTCTAAACTTGGGTTTTGAAACAACTGCAATTGTCCTGCAGTGTGGAGACAATTCTGAAAAAATCCCTCAGTAGTGTGGGCTTGGGAACAAAGAGATTTATATGGTACTTTTAATAACCATACAAAGGAGGTTGCTGCATGGCATTACACTACCAAAGCAGAGGGGGTGAGAAGGATTTCTCTTGCCCTATGGGGAGGATGAAGGAAACATGTCTGAGGCCTGTTTTCCATTGCTTTCAGGACTGAAAAAGGTAAATTATCAGCAGGACTTCCACTCTCACGCATGTTGCTAGCTGAAGTAGTCAATGAAATAAGAATTTGAAGTTCTGCTCTCTTTACAGATGATCTGTTTCTAGGAGAATATAGTGTGCTTTTCCAAGCCACCAATGTGGAAGAATTTTCGTGTAATTTTGATAAAAACCCTCCATGTTAAAGAGATCCTTGCTTCAGGATCTCTTTAACAACCCATTGTACAAAGAACGAAGACAAAGACATCCAAAATGAATGACTATGGGGAAGGGGCTAACACTCAAATATTATGACTATTGTTTACAAACATTTTCTAAAAGCTTATACAGGTGACGAGACATATGGTGATCTGTGTTTGACGTGTCTCAAATGGTAACTGCTTTTGAATCAAAATAAATTTGATTCAAAACACAGCAGTATCTCTTTTCATCCACTCCAATGGGGTTTGCTCAATCACTCAGGCTGAGTTAAACCTGATGGGTACTCAACATGGCTTTTGGGCATCTTGGACTTTGCTGAACACCCCAGAATATAGGCAATAAGTAGATGGCTAATTTGCAGTTTTGGAATTCAGGCTGCTTGGTGTCCAAAGTTCTAGGAGCTTAATCTGGAGAGTTTTGCCACTAGTTTTCAATATTATTAGTTCTCTCTCCCACCTCTGATATATGCAGTTTAAATCTGTGTAATTTAATAAGACTGGAGATAACACAGCTGCTATACCACGAAAAGTGTATGTCCTCTGCATGGAAGTGCAGAGTTTCTACCTTGATAGAAATAATTAAATATTTCTATTGTTATTACCTTTCCTGTTCACTCTGTCAGTGAAATGAGCTCCCATAGCAGAGCTACTACCCTGACCCATGCATGCTATTTAGTGATGACACCAGCAGCTTGCTGAGGTGGGATGCAGCCAACTCACAGCCTATAGGAGCTGTAACCCTGTTGTACCAAACCCAGTTTTGGCTTTCAAACACCTGTGGTGGCTTCAATTTCTGCTCTTACCGTCTTTTATTATGGTCATTTTCTCATACTGTTGTTCAATTAGTTTTCTTGAAACCATTGCTAATGATAGTGCCAAATTCCTTTCCCAATCACTTCTGCTCTGGGTTTAGTATATATAGGGCCAATGAGACAGACGTACAGCTTGTAAACAGGACTTTTAAAATATATTTTCTGGTCTGTGTTAGAGAAGGCAGAACTATTCGGGGAATCGTTTCATATTTGTTAAACATATGGAAGCACTACTAAGATAAACAAATTGAAATTCAGTAGTTCTAATATATTAACCATGACTCTTTTTATTAACTTTTCATATTCTAAGGCATGTCAAATGCTTACTAGAAGCATGACAAATAATATAATCATAAAGCATGATGCAGAAAATATCCTGGGCCAAATGCATATTCATTTTTCACCTTCATTATGTTTAAACTTTCAGGAAGAAATACACAAATTAATGTTTCCTCTTTATTAAATACCCTTTTTGCACTGCTTATTGTAATTTGACATCAGAAAGTGCACACGATACAAAGATGATGTCCTGCTCAGATAATGTTGACTAATTAAAAAAAAGCAAGATCACTGAAAAAAAGGGAGATTTGGAAATTCTTTCCATGACCTACTAGATAAGATCTGTAGGCAGGAAGATCACAAGTAAAGAAACAAAGGGAAAAAATGCAAAAATTATGACAATGCAATCTCTCTCTCATGATACTTTGTAAAAGTAGAATGTATATTTCTCTTTTTAAAAGTAGAATGTATATTTCTCTGTGCTTCTGCTCAAAACAGAAAAGGGAAGCTGTGTCCCTCATACTGTAGACTTTGTATGAGGAGGTGATAACTGAAAATATTAATATTTGTGATACTGACAGTGTCGTCTTGCTCTCCAGCCTTCTAGTTCTTGAAGTCAGAACTTTCATGTAAACAAAGCAATGTTTTCAGAATTCTTTATCTTGTTTACATTCCTTTCTGTAGAAAGGACAATTGATGGACCAATGGAATTGAAGAGGACAATTGATGGACCAATGGAATTCTAAGGCCAATGGAATTGAAGAGGTTGAACCTCAGTCTTCCAATGTGGTCTTTTCTCTAGAAATCTCTATAAGCTGTAAGAAAAATTTAACTTCCTCTTTTCCCACTTCGACTCCGTGGTAATCACTGTGTCTCCCTCGAGACGGCTTTGCCACACTGACAGGTTTTGAGAAACTGCAGAAAAGGGACTTGCAGACCCAGGATACTCCTAATCTGTGTCCAGCTGGAACTGTGTGGATTTTTTCATACTACATACACAACCAAAAAAAAAAAGAGGATTAGGATGGGTTCACAATTTTATATATATATATAAAATATATATATATATATATATATATTTTACTTGGCACTGAGCAGGCAATATTTTGCAGTAATTATATCAATAATATAAACTCAGAATTTTAGATCAAATTTTTTAACAATTAAGCTGAATGATTGGGTTTGAAAACTATGAAGTGAAACCTTGGAATTGTGAAATAACTCCCTGTGCAGGTAAAAAACGAATCTTGTTCATATTTATACATAAAGAGGCAGATAACGAAATAGGTCACTTTTTTTCATCTGCTTAGTGATAGCACTATTGTTGTTTTATACCTATCTATCCCTTGAGTCAAATAGAGCTTGTGAGCCATCTTCTCAAATGACAGAAAACTGCAAGCTGGAAGTACTTTTAGTGTGCCTTGGGGATTTCAGTGCAGCAGCAAAGCTGCACAAAAGATTGAGAAGAGCTGAGGACTGACATGCTGAACTTGTGCTTTATCCTGGGATCTGTAGACAGTGTGATACTGCAGTACACTGAGGAGACCACCTCACCCTCACACCTGTTTCCTTTTCCTTTGGGTCACTCAGTACGCCCTCACTCTTATCTCAGGAAAGAAGGTGGTACAGATCATATGCTCTTTGTGCTCCATTTTCATCCCTCTTTTTATACCCTGTAAAGACCAATTCATTCTAGTGCACATTCTACTTTGTTTTAAAAGACTGTAAAATGCTTAGGACAGTTCTTTTAAGGATTTAATAGGAAATATCAAAACTGAATCAAAGTTACCTTTAATAGTCAAAATGAGGGGAGAATATATGAGCTAAAGGATTTTGTCCTGTAATATCTCTAGCCAGGATAATTTAGTGAGTCTTTAATCATGTCAAATAAACATCTGTACTACTCATTTGAAACCCCTTTTTAGATTTCCCAGCTTTTTGCCTAGATCACTATTCAATATCCATTCTTAACATTACAGAATTTGCTTCCTCTCAAGATGTGCATGCCCAAAACTGCATTCCCAATGACAGAAAATCCTACAGAAGTACATTTTCTTTGCCCTCCCTCCTCACCACCTATGGGAAGCAACCTTGCCTCAAAGTCCTTCATCACACGCGTGAAAGATTCAGAAGCTCATTCTGCCTCTGATTCTGGCTCAAGAGAAGTAGTAGGGGCTAAAGAGTAAGGTCTTTGTGCTAGTTGCTATAGAGATTATATAAAAAAAAGATTTTAGCTTCAGACAACAAAGCCTTCAGGGTAAGAAAGGAAGACAAGCCCCAAGTGTTCAGACATGAAGAAGGTGAAGGCAGCAGTTAGTCTGTATGCATTTGTATAGTTTTAATGGACATATTAACTACAAGGAGCCAGTCATCTTAAGTGTTGTTGGAAAAGGGAAGGCAGCTGATGGCAGCACTGCAGAAGCTGATTTTATGGAGGTATTTAGAGAATAGAGACATATGAAGTACAATATTGTTTGATTTCTCTTAAAAGGTACTTCAGATGCTTCCTTTTATACAGCTCCTAAAAATTGAGTTTTTTCAGTAGAGGCAGTATGTCAGAAACAGGACAGAGTTAACACCTGATGCTTTATCCTGGAGAAATTGAGCATATATACCTTTTGATTACAAGCAGCTCTCTTGATTTTAAGAAGCTGATGCAAACTGTGGCAAGGTGCTTATACATTTGCAGGATTGAGAAATTTGCTTCTGTGCTTTTTAGGCCTGCTCCTGTCTTGATTTTTACTGGGTTTCTTTAACATAAGAAATGAAACACTGTTAGTAGAATGGCTCAGAAATTATTTTTCTGATAAGTGGATTAATTTTACCCAGCTTTGCCTTTTCATTGTTTTCTGAAGCAGCTCACTGCAAATCCCTATTTAAATTATCAGGTTTTATGAGTAGTATTCTCATGCTCACAAGCATTTTACCACGCAGAACCACTAGAATGCAATGTGTCTCTTTGTCTCAATTCAGTGATGTGATACACTCACTACAAACACTTGTGAATGTGAGTCATGTAAATAAGAGCCTAGCTTGTTTTCTTCTAGCAATAAAGAGATAGAATGGCTGAGTTTAGTCATATATGCAATTTCTCTGGAGATATCTTCATAAGGGTGTAGCTTAGAGAGTTCCTTTGTCAGGAAGAACTAAGTAAAAACTGGATTAAAATGAAATTTCTTTGAGAAAATATATATTTTTGCATTATATACTTTCAAGAAATTTTGAATTAAAATATACTCCTGAGCAACTTAGTCTATCTTTGAGGTTAATGCATCTCAGAGAAGAAACTGAGCTTGGCTATGCAGTTGAGCAGGAGGTAGGCTACTCAATTTTCCCTTCCAATTTCAACTATTTTGTGATCTTGTGGCTTTAAAGGGTGGTAACATTGCTTTTTGTCTCTACTTCTGGTTTATAATTCTTCCACAGAAATGGTAGTTCCAGTTCCTTTTTAATCTCCAGTGACCTCTGCTTATCTGGTGTGTTTTAATACTGAGAAGATTTAAGATCCTGGTTAGTTGTTCCTCAAAACTAGTTTTTCATTAGAAGTTTTGGGGTTTTGACTTAAATCTGATTTGTGATGAAAACTGGTGCTGGACACAGACCTTTTCTATTGGCCACCACGTCCAGTTTTAAAAATTAAGTTGATGCAAAAAGTATTCTTAGTGCACTGAAGACCCAGACTCCAAATCACATACTCCTCAAACAGCCAAATTCAGTAAGAAAGGAAACAGACATTTTGGTTGAGATTTTATAGTACTTATTTTTTAAGAAGTTGTGCCTATATATGGTAAAACCCTAAAAAAGAAATGCTACAACAGCCAAGAATGGGCATCACAAACAGAAACAGTTCTTTATTTTGCTGTTGCACCTGCCTCATGAAAGGTAGGCATTGTATATTTCCACTCATTATGGGGGTCGTCTTCTGCTTCCGAAGATGGAGGTGACAGAAAAATTTGCATTGCATTTCAAGAATATGTTTACAAATATGTCACCTCTCATATTTAAGAGTGAATTCTATGGGAAGAGCAAAACATAACAATAAAACCTGCCAGACTGAAAACTTGCAGGCTGTTTTCTTTGATGATGGCAAATTCCCCTGGAATTCTGTTGTCAATTTACAGCCGTGAAAATGACAGCATTAGGTATCACCATGCATAGTCATACCTATGCTAGGAGAAAACAAAGTGGGCATGATTTTAACAAATGAAATAGTCCTACACACCAGCTGCTTGCACACTCCTTTCTTGTCTCAGGAACACATTTGATGAGTGAGATAGATGATTCTGGCTTGCTGAAATAAAGAGCACATGTGAATCTCTTCTGCTGGGAGTCACTTTGTCATCAGGAAAGTGTAAGACAACAAGTAATTTTGCTTATCTCTTTAAGTGATCTAGAGGTGTAGGTCTAAAATCAATGATTTATATGTGTCATGTGGGCTGGCAGCAGTCACTGGAAGCGGTCCACATACTGAGGAATGGATTACGCCCTGTCATTTTTGCTGCTTTTAGCTAGTTGAAAAAGATCCTTAAAATAAAGGCTAAAATAAGTGCAAAGTTAAGAATTTGAAGAAGAAAAGAAATTTAACCAAAAAAAAAAAAAAAAAAAAAAGGGAACTGGTAAAGATGTTCCCAGCCAGATCACAGAACTGGGATGCAACTAGTTCTTTTAGCCCCTGTTGTTATCCCTTCCCACTGCAGTGGTGGGCACAGGGGCACAAGGATGCTCCCATGGATAGCTGCTCTGAGGTGTTCAGAAGGGCTGTTTCAATGGCATGGGGTATTGTTTTATTCACTGTTCATACATTTTGGAAAAGACTGAACTTTTTATGGCTGCCTTCAAACCCAGCTCAGAGGACAAAACCATTGTGACCTCTCTTTTAGAGGAATCAGCACCATGTTAAAGCTCAGAAAACACTTAAAGGTGCGATAAGGGAGGCAAGAGCATCCCCTTGTTCCCTTGAGCTTCTTTTGAGCAGCATCAAGCATATGTGTGATGTCAAATTAGCTTCAGACAGTTTTTTGTAACATTTTTGGGACAGAAGTGAACAGAGGTTGAGAGATTTAGTTTTGTGTGCAGAAGTGCCCAAAAGCCCAAATATCAATTTATTAATTATTTCGAAACCTTTCTTTCTCATTTTTCCTATTGTAAGGGATGGTTTTTAAATCCTTCCATGAGTTGACTTCTCATATTCTCAACCTCTTTATTGTCTCTTCCTTTGTCTTGCCAAGTGTCTCCTTAGGTGACTTGTTCTTTGATTCAGAGTGTTTCTCTCCCTTCACGTGGTATATTAAGGCTTAATTTTTGCTTCAGCTCTGGACATTATCAAGACTTTAATTTCAGAAAATCTGCAAAATGTGTTTCAGTGAGAGGTGCTAGGCCATTTGAGTGGCAGACCAGACAAATTCCTTTTCACTCCCCTTTCAGAAAGCAAAATATTGCCAGCCTTTAGTCAGATAGGGAACTGAAGAATTAGAAAAATTGTATAAGAGGATTAAACCACAATAATGAGGCCATAAGAAAACAAAGTATTTTAAATATAGAGAAAAAGGCATCACTATAGTAAGTTAAGAACTCAGAATGAAAAATGCAATCTTGTTCTGATCCAGAATCACCTGCATGAATGGCAGGGGTTTTGTTTATTTCAGTGAGTTTTGGAGTAGGACCTAAATGACCCTAGTATCTAAATTATACATAAGTCAGGGTAGGTTTTTACTTCTTCATTTTGGATAGGGAAAAAATTACATATTGCTTTGGGTTAATAAGAAAGCAAAGGCACCTTCTCCATCCTCTTAAAACCATTCATCTTGTGAAGTCTGCCTCCTGGAATAGTGTATTTGTGTCTGCTAAGTATTCAGCTTCCTTTTTATCCCCTGGATTTTCCACCCACTCATTTTCACCATCAGCAGTGGAAGTTTTCATTTCTCATGTCTGAAGAGGGCTAAGAGGTGAGGGAGGTGATGGTGGAGAAAGCTGATTATGTATTAAACATCTGAAATGAAGCAGAAAATTGACAAAATTTCTAAACTAAGGACACAGGTATTGGTTAAATACTGGCCTATTTGGTAATAGTACTTAGTGTTTCTATACTTAATGTTTTTAATTCACTGTGTGCAGTTAAACTTATTAGTGCCTTCAAATATCCCTGCAATATATGGAAGTCTTTTCTAAAATTTGAAGAACAGGAAATTCAGACATGGAGCTGTGGAAATCAAAATTTTAAATGCAGATTTGGGTATTCACCTCCACAAGGCATGTGTGAGTCTTATGTATAAATTGATGCATGTAGAATGAGCTACACTTGTTAGAAGACTTGGCCTAAATGACTTATCCAGGGTCACAGAAATCAGTGGCAGAGCTGAGAAAGGATCTGAAGAGTGCATCTTTAAAGGTAAAAAGCAACGCAGATATAAAACAATTTCTATTTTTAAGTGCATTATGCCCTGTGAATTTTATAATTATAATAATGAATTTTTTCATGCTGTTCCTGAAAAATTCAATCTAGTACATAAGACATGAAATGCTGCAGCTGCATTGGATTAGCCCCATGGTGTACACAAACTAGCACACTCTGTGACTGTGTCCAGGAGTTTGTATTGGTACTGTTGCAAACTACTTAGAGTGGACTTGTCACTGCACATCAATTATGTATTGATTCATACACTTAGGTAAGAGCAAAAGGGTATTGCACTTGTCAGTTATTGCACTTCTTTCACTCTGCATAAAAGAAGACTACCCTCCCTTCATAAGAAATACTCCAAGGATAAGAAATACTCCAAGAGGATTCAAAAGCATGAGGAACTCCTCAGAGGCCCTGGACCTACCTGGTCTAGCTTAGAGGCTGTCTGTGCTTTTTTGGTGCTTTTTGGATCAATGGCTTCTAAGAGTCACTTCCAAGCTGAATTACACTGCAATTCCCTTGGTGTGGGAATCATTGTGTGGGAAGGGGAAGAGACAGAGACTATACAGTGGGCAGATATGGAGACTGTTCACTGTGCAAGACATGAGTTAGCTCCCCATGTAACTGTAGAATGGGATTAGCTCCCTCTTGCTTACCACTGAGTACATGGGCCCCTGCTAGGCTACCACTGTAAAATACCTCTTTGGGTGAGTAGTGAAGATCTGGGAACCAGTTATGGAATGTGGCTAACAAATATCTTACCTTGTCAAATGGCCTCAGCTGCCCTTGCTGGCAATGGGAGAGAACAGCACACTGCTCTTCCCAAGCAGTTCTCAGCTCCTTGCAAATGATACTCAGGTACACCTCAAAATACTTGAGAGAAGTACTTCTTAATTTTTTCTCTTTGCTACCTTCTCATCTTTACAGTGTTTTCTTCACCTGATACCTTTGTATTGATGCTTATAAGACAAAACCACTCTCCTTGTGCTGCCCACTGCTGCTACAGTACCCTTTCCTTTCTGAGGACATAAAATTTTTCCTCAATAACTTTGAGACGTGAATAATGCCACTCCATGCAACAACCACCAGATGGTAATGAAGAGCAGACTAGTTGTATGTCTTTTGTAGATTTAGTGTATTACCACAATGGCAAATTTTGCTTTTACAAGCAGAGCTTACAGGTCTAAACACCAGTTTGTTCAGTTGTTTACCTCTGGGCCAGTATGCTTGGCAGCTCTAGTTGCATAAAGCCCCTAATCATTCTGTTTGCTTTTATATTAAAATATGTTCGAGGGAATATTCTCTACCTAATGCAAAAATGCTGATATTATTATTTAGTACAAAAATATTCTCTTTATAAGGAAGGTTTTGACTATATTTGGTATGCCATTATATGAGCTATCTCTTGTAGGAAGGTAGATGCAGAACACCTTTTAAGTGACTGTATTCCTTGCTTCTTCTGCTGCAGTTATGTTTCTCCAAATGTTATAAAGGATGTACCTTTTTCAAGGTAGAAATGAAAGCCTGTTACTGTGCATGCTTGATGTCAGCAAAGAGAGCAGTGTTGAGAAATGAACTAAACCAGAGCAGAGTTCTTAGCTGAACGTCATTGTCAGTGAAGAGGTGGTGTTGAGCACAGCTCGCCAACCCCCCAGCATGGCAACATGAAGAGCAACGCAAGCAGAGCCTCTAAAGTGCTGCTAGCCCCAGACTTTTGAGAACCAGAAGTCAGCCCCACAGGGCTCATGAAATTCAGAAGTCTCAGTTTTACTTACAGGATTTTGGGTCCTTTATGCAGTACTTGTAAACCATCTAGGTAAAATTTTCAGGTTTTTCCTGGCATTATAAAATCCAGAGACATTACAAACCTTTCCTTTTGTCCTTTTAAAGAAAAATGAGTCTCCTCTTCCTTTGGTGCAAGCCAAGCAGCAGTAAGGCAGGAAGAAAAGCGCTAGAGCTATTGCCAGTGGCTTCACTGTGAGTCAAGGGCCAGACCTGTGGAATATTTAAGTCATTCCCTAGGCATCTGCCCATGAGTCATATACTTCTGGGATTAGTATCTACATTGGACATGTAATGACTGGGAACAGGGAAGCCTTCCAGGAAGGCAGTTTGTTGGTACATCTTTTCTCTTGTTCCTTCTGAGAGCAGTTGCCAGCAGCAGGATGCAGCTGTTTTAAAACTAGTAGGCAGAGCAACAGATTCTGCCTGAAAGCAGGAATCTGAAGGAGTCTGCAAGTGGGAGCATCCAGCCTTCCTCCCTTCTCCTGAATTATGGCAGCCCCCACAAATATCCCCTACCTCAGCCCCCTGCCTCTCTCTGCCCTGCCTGTCACTTCTGAAGGCTGCAGAAAGTTTGCAACTGTTGCTTGCAGCAACCAAAACTTTTGACACATTTTGCATTAAACATGGGAGCCCTGAGGGGGAAAGGCAGGATACAGGGCAGTGGCTTCCCAGATTCCTCTCCACAACCTTGGCTGCCATGTCCTTCACCTCAAGAAAGAGAGACAGATTGCTTTTAAGAAAAATCTGCATTTCTCCCTGCATGAAGAGGTTTTTCTTTGATATTTTTCTGGGGATGACCATTTTATTAGAGATAGAAATCAGCTCTCCTTGACTCCCCACTTTGCCACTGAGGACATGACTACAACTTGTCCTGATGGCCCTGGCTGCAGATGTGACATGGGTCAGTGATGTGCCAAATTATATCAGTGTGTGTGCCAGGGAAGTACTGGAGTCAGATGAGAAAGAAGAGATGAAGGCACATGAATCCTTTAGTGCTTTCTTCGTAACAACACCTTTTTGCCTCAAATTGCAGTTCCTGCAGTGAATGCTTCCACAAACACATTTCCATTGCAGTGTGTAGAGTAGAGGTCCTCTTAAATATGAAGCTCACAGTTTACCTCCTTAAACATCCATGTGTCAATCACTATAATCCATATAAATCTTCTTGCAATCAGTAATAGCAATATATGCATATATATATATACACACATACATATATATTTGGTAGTCAAAGGATTTTCTAGTCTTATTCTAAGCAATCAAGGACATACGTGTTAAAATAACCATGGTACTGTAGAGCAGTCTTGTAAATACCATATGTCAGAGGAAAAAATACACAGCTAAATGCATGTCGGCATCAGTTCCTGCAGTTTCGTAGGAGTTCTGGCCATGGAAGTGAAGCAAAGCTGGGCCAGCTGAAGGTTCAGTTTTACATAGAGCTTATGCTATGCTCTGAAAAGACAGATGAGGAGGTGACTAGAAAACTGACCTGGGACCCAGCAGACTGGAATTAAGCTTCTGCTCCCTTGCAAATTTCTTATATTGGAAGCAGTTACATTTCATACATTGTGTTGCATTGAGCTTTTTGTATCTCTATTCCTGGCAAAACAGAAATACCAGTATTTTCTTGTATCCAGTCCTTACTTATCTTGTTTATCTAGACTGTAAGTTCTTTAGAGAGGTAAGTGCATAGGTAAAAACTTTGTGATCAGATACTGAAATAGAAACCTGGAAGGAAAACTTCTACAGCTACATCAAAAAAGGGAACTACAGGGAAAGCTGGAACTGGAAGAAGAGCCAGGAAGAACTTATGCATCTATCTTACTGTTCCCAGATCAGAACTTAAGTTTCAATCAATAGACCCAAAATCTACATTCCTTAAACATAAGCACATCACTAGAGGTGCAGTCAAGGCCCACAGACTCCTGGTATCCCCACTGATTGAAAACTCTTCCCTGAACAAGTAGTACAGACTTTCCCTGTACTCCAGATCAAAGTTTTGATAAAGCCAAGATATGTAGGTTTCCATGATCTCATTAATCAGTGTGGATGTTGGAGAAGAAGGGAATGAAAGACACTTTAGTTAATACAGTAAAGTTATCCATATATTTTCTTGGCCATCTGCCAAAAATGGGATTGGGGTATGCATTTTCCAAAGAATTGATACTCAACTCCTGATTTTTTAAGAAGTATGGGTATGAAGACAAATTGTTTTTTCAAGACTGTAAGAAACTCTGCTGATATGGACAGAAACTAAAAATCCAAGAAATCAACGACTTAGCTATTTAGATAAAGAGACATGATACTTGGTAGTGATCCCAGTTTTATCTTCTCTTTTCTAAGAGTTAGAGGTTTTTAACTATGCAACATATAGTTGGGCATTAAAGATTTTCACAGCCTCTTCAGTATTAGCTTGTCTGTCCTCATGGATTTGATGCCAAACCTAAATCAGATAAAAATCAGCTGAAAAATTAAATCTGCTGGGGGAAAGAATGGAACCTATAATTTACCTATATAACCTGTAGTGTTGGTAGAGCCTGTAGTTTACAAAAGGGGAAAAAAACCACAAAAGCCAAACCAAAAAATACAAACTCGTAAAGGTTAGATAATGATTAACGCAAGAAAATAAATTACTTCCTTTTTCTTTCTACTTAATCTGATGGGAAGAGTGATGAGAAAATCTGCTTCTCTGTGTTGTGACAAATAAAAAATGATTAAGCTGTACTTAATATCCATAGCTTTGGATAAACATGCATTTGAGGCTTGGCCAGAATGTCTGTTTCATCAAAAATCATTAGTAGGATACATGGGTATAGGGACAGTAAAAAAAAAAAAAAAAAAAAAAAAAAAAAAAATCTATTTAAAAAATTCAAGTGCTTTCTGAGCATATGGAGCCTGGCAAAAATAGTCCCTTTCTTACAATAGTCCCCGATGGGTGAGATTTCTTCAGAGAAGTCTTGGAAGAATCGGTGGTAAAAGCAGGAGAAGCTGGAAAAATATTGAATTCAGCAAACATTTTTGGGGACCATCAATCCAGCCTGTGACCATAAATCCTTCTTGGAGTCACCAAATTATTTTAGAGAGATGACATAACCCAGATATTCTGTGAAGCGATCAAAGACCACTTAAAGCTGTACTTTTCAAAACAACATACATCTGCTGGTGACAAAGAAGCTCCTCTGGAGTTTCAGTGTGTCTATGCTACAAATACATTACAAAATACCCCCTAGAATAGCTCTTGAGTTGTAATTCAGAAAACACTGAAATTAGACCGGGCAATGCATATATCGGAAGTAATAAACAAATACTCAGAGATGCTATATGTGGCTTACAGGACTGTTTACTGTTATTTTGAACTGCTTTAAGTTTCCTTCAAGTCTAGTTTTGTAAAAGCTTCATCAATCTAAAAATCATAGTCTGGTTTTAGTATTAATTGTATGGATTTCTTGATAATCATTGCTGGATTTAAGGGATATATTAACCATCAAAAAATTGAGATATGCTAGAATTAATTTACTA
Organism: Cettia cetti; assembly: GCA_013401135.1. Lineage (NCBI taxonomy): Eukaryota > Metazoa > Chordata > Aves > Passeriformes > Sylviidae > Cettia > Cettia cetti. The sequence goes on from VZUI01001732.1 coordinate 15,127, forward strand.
GATTTAGAGAAAGTGAATTTTCATTTAGCACTTGTAGCAAGTTTTAGCACTTGTAGGGAGTAAATGCACTCCTGTGGCACCCAGATATTGCATCAATACAACCCGAGGCAGGCTTAGTGTGAGAGGAGGGCACTATGTCTACATTTTCTTAGAAAAAACAACATGGGCATCTTTTTAGAAGCCATGAGTATTTCTTGCCCTAGCATGGCATGTCTACAAGTCTTGTAACCTGATGTTACCTTTACTGAATGTTACTTCACTTACTTCACTGAAGTACCTGTACTGAAGAGACAAAAGGTATCAATAATTTTGTTCTGAAAACTTGGAAATCATTCAAAGCCAGGTTGGTTCCTAGATTGGATAAAAGGGGGAATTTCTTTGATTTCTAGCTGTAGCAGAACTACTGATCCAGGCATGGATTTGAGAGGGGGTTGTGTGTTAGAATTTCTCAGGACATTCCTGTGGTGAGATCATTACTGGTGGATACCACACAAATTTTCTATTTCAGTTCATGCAGGTGTCTGTACATATCCAAAACATTATTAAGTTTTAATAATAATGTTTAATAATTTATATAGTATTAAGACAATCTGAACCCAAGGGTGTCCCCAGGTGTCTGCCTGGGTGTTTGTTTTCTTCCTTAGCATCTGCAATAAGTGACAGTGCTACATTTTGTTCCATGTTTGTAATCAGCCAGCAGGATTCTGCCCAGTTCCCAATTACCCTCTATTGCTCTCACTTAAGTTTTTTGAGTTTCACATCTGCCAGCAAAATTTTACTGAGAAATCCCTATATAAGATAATCTCATCAAAATTATTTTCAATATTCTGCAATAAGGGTTTACTGTTTATTTCAAGGGAGAAAAACTAGACTCTTTACTGGAGGCCAGTTCTCAGTATTCCCCTGCTAGAGCAGATGATTGATCCTGAGAAAGAAATCACAACACTTTACAGAAGATCCCCAGTGGCTGATTAACCCAGAGAAATTTATCTGACTCTGGTGAAATTAGAATTCTGAAGAGCTCTGCATCCATCCTTCTGTTGTTCCTGATCAGATTGCTAATGGAGACAGAGCAGTGGACTCTGGCTGTTGTGCTGGTTTTCACTTGTCTGTGGAGTTAAAAAGGAGCTGAAGTGACCTTGGCCTGACATCCCACCGTCTGTGTTGTCCAGGTTTGTAAATACTACACAGAGCATGTGTGCCATCCATAGGCAGGCTGCCCCAGTCGGTGACGTTTTGGTAGCACATTTGTCATTCCACTAAGGCAGTCAGATCAGGATCCTGTAAAGCAGTCAGGAGATGAGGATCCTTGTCAAAATCTCAGGAAGCAGACTAGTAATCTGTAAAGGCCTAAATAGGGCTTTTAAAATTGGAAGCAGAACTGAATGCCTAGACAGAGTTTTTTGAAAGATAAACAGCGTCAGCAGGCTAAATGGATTTCAAGCACAGCTTTAATTGTTTTTCAAACGAATCAGCAAAGGGCACCCTAGCTGGAATAAGCTCTGAAGTACAATCAGGAAGATTTCAAGTGTACAGTAGTTTTGAAGATAATCAGGCATTTCAGTGCAAAAAGATACTGTAGCAAGTGATGAATAAAGACCTTTTACTGTCGACATTGACAGTACTGTAGTCTTGGAGTCAATTACAATACCTGCCCTATGTGCATGATGAATTTCACCACCCTCATTAAAATTGACATGCACACTGATTTTTCAAACCTCAAAACCTCAACAATTGTCTCTAGAGCACACCTGATCAGAAGAATAAATTGTTTATTGCCAACACTTACTGCGTGTGTAACATCGCCCCCCACCCCCCGCGTTCTCTTCCTTTCCCCTAGTCCTCCCCCTCCACCCAACCATCCCAATAGCCTGTGACAGACTAACAACACTTCTGAGTGGATTTCACTGTAATTCTTCAGAATCCCTTGGACCTTGCATAATGGAATTTTTTTGGGTCACCAAATGATGTTTCCTAATTATAGGAATGATAAGAAAAGAAAAAAGAAAAAACCCCACCAGATATAATGCGAAACGGTTCCCTTATTCTGGCAATTTTTGCTTTTAGAAACCTGGGATAACCCACTCGCTTCCATCTGTTTTGGGCGCGCTCTGTTTTAACCTTGAAGTCAAAGCTTTCCTTCACCTCCTCTTCCTACCTCTCTCCTGCCAGCTCCTCTCCTAGCGGAGCGGAGAGACCCTCCCGCTCCCAAACCCTCCTCGTTGGGGAATTAATCGCCCCCGCCCGCCCTCGCTCTCGGATTTATTCCCCTCGCGGGGAGCAGAGGCGATCGGGACGAGCGAAGACTCCGCCACCGCGGTCACCCCCGCGACGCCCCCGGCCGCCCTTCCCGCACTGTCACCCCACCTCCGCACCGCCGCCCGTGGCAGCGCGGCCGCCGGCCGGGCCGGGAGGGGGGGGGGGGGGGGAGCGCGG
>VZUI01001733.1:0-43816 GCA_013401135.1 Cettia cetti
TATGTATATGTATATGTATATGTATATGTATATGTATATGTATATGTATATGTATATGTATATGTATATGTATATGTATACTAACATGTTCAGTTGAATCATCATATCCCTTAAAAGTGTTGATTCCGAAGAACAGATCCCATAAATATTGACCAATTGAAGATTATGGAAGGAACTATCAAAGACTCATAAAATTCCATGCAGCAGATGTTAAAATTATGTGGGAAAAAATTACGTGAAATAAAATACTTATTCTACTCCGTTCTGCATTGACAAGCATTTTACTTCATCTCTGCAGCTTCCCGAGGAGCAGAAATAAAGAGGGAAGTTCTGATCTCCTCTCCTTGAAATTCAGTGATAGGATCCAAGGGAATAGTTCAAAGACACATCAATGCAGATATGGTACAGACATCCAGGATTAATTAGGAAATCTTTTATAGGCACAGAACAAACTTTTTAAATGTAAGATCTGGCTTGAGTCTGTTGCAACTACTCAAAGAGAAAAATCTTTGAATAAAATTTCTTTTCTAGAGCAAGTCACAAATCACCTTGCAAATTGAACCGGTTACTACCTAGAGGTACCATGTGACACATTTTCAGATGGAGGGAAGGATCCTTTGGGGTTGCCAAAAGTTTCTTATGAGATATGTAAGTACAGGAGCAGAGGTGGAAAAATAGAGGGATGAGGGTGTTTTTGTGAAAAGCACAGAAAATTAAAAAAAGCACAGAAAAATAAAAAGCAATAAAATGAAAGTGTTTGGAGGTGTGTAAAAAGAGGTTAGGCAGTGCGCTTGTGGGGCCATGCCCTGTACTGCTCAGCATGGTCATGTTTTCTCAGACCTGGTCTGTCCTTTTCAAAGTGTACATATGTATGTCTATACATGGGGAGGGGGTGAGGGTGGGGTGGTGAATATATATATACATATATATATATATATATATGATTGCATCCAGCATAAGAATTAGGCATTCTGAGTATTTCCTGGTTGAAGTGTTTCTGCCCGTGAGTGTGCTTGTGCCAGTAGCGGCCATGGGTGTGGACCCACAGGTCATGGTGGTCCCAGCAACTGGCGAAGCTGCAGGTCATCTGGGTGCATGTGTCTGTGTGGTAAATTGCTTCTAAAGAGCTTGTATCTCTGCATTGCAGCCCTCCAGTCATGCAAGTAATCAAATCCCTATGATCCCAGCAATGGATGTTACAGGAAGTTTGGGCTGCATTTTCAGTTTTGCTCCTGGTTGGACTTGCAAACATGCAGACCTGAAGAATATCAGACTACTAGATTAGGCAATACATAATAAACAAAGAAGCGCTTTAGAAAATTGTAGATTTTTGACTTTTTTTTGTAATCTGATAGTGAATGTAAGTCTGTTTCAGCACAGTAGGGTCTGTACTCTTTAAAACTCATTTGTTCACAGATTAGGGCTGTGTCTGGTCAGCAATATTCTGAATGTCACAGCTCAGGTTGATAATTGTGCTTCCAGGCTCAAAATAACCAATTTTTAGTCATGTACTAGACTGGAATCCACTGAATTTTACTTTAAAGGATCCAGAACTCTGATTCATTCAGTTCTCAGTGTATAGGATAGTGGCATTTTCAATTATTTTACTAACATAATGGTTTGTGTACCCAGGACAGGGAATGGAAGCATTAGTTTTATTGAATTTTAGTTCCAGAATGTGAGCTTTTCTCTGTTTAGTCTGTATAACTCTGTGTGAACTTAATGCTGAAATCTCCTTCCTGACAACATCTTGGCTTCCCTGATTAGCTGTTCCCTTCTTATTGCAAAGTCATTCAGACTATTGTCATTGACTTACTGGTACAAGAATGTATTAAAGAATGGCAAACATTAAATCCTTCACTTAAAGAAACAAAATAACAAAAAAAGCCTGTGGTAAGTAGGAGAGAGAATACATCTCAGAAGTCATTGTACAAAATTCCCCAGCTGAGGTAGCAATAAGCTTACAGTCAAGAGAGTCTAGATTAAATTTCAAATGTAAAATAATTATATCTTTCTAGAAGAAGGCTACATCATCACAAAGAAATAAATTCTAGAATACACAGCTTGTCTGTAGAGAACATTCATAGTTTGTTTATTTAATGGGATTTTCTGTTTCATGTTGAGTTTCTATAATTGTTCACTATTCAAAAAAGAGCCATCTTCATCAGAAAGTAAATAGTTACTCAGGAGAGAAGAAAAGGTGTTTTTAACTTTTAGCTGTAGAAAAGCTTTAATGATACAAAAAAGGTGTTTTTAAAACATTTTTTAAAATTTAAACACACTAGTTTTTAAATCAATGTGAAATATCTTTACCTCATTTTCGTGCATTTTGGGATTTTTAAAATGCTGTTTGTCTAATATTAGGACATCCCATTTTACCCTATTGGAAGAGAGAAGGAGGATTTACCATTTTTTTACCACATGACAAATGGAAACAACAGCACAAGTGTTTGACTTGGGATATTCTGATAAGGTATTTGGACTTTCTCTGAAACTACTTCCATGGTATTTAACCGCACCTGCTCAAATATGAAATGTTAATGGCCTGGGGGGGGGGGGGGGGGGGGGGGGGGGGGGGGGCAGAAATTGTCACTGAGATAGAGAGGCCCTTTTTTTTTCCTGCATTCATCAGAGGAGATTGTCATCACACTCCTATTATCGTATCTATCTACTGCCCAAAGGAAGGATATGCTCAATTAGAAAACTTTGAATAGTATACATAATGTATGTTTCTAGAGCTTATTCCTTTATAAAGTCTGGAAGTACTTAACATATTTTCCAACTTGAATCATTTGTTCATTGTCACTCTTGTTTGCATTTTCACTAAAATCAAAATCAAAGCTGTCTGAGAAACGGACAATGATGTCCAATATAAATTATAGAGGCATCTTAAGAAAGAAGTGGAGAATGCCATATTAATTCCCTTAGTAAGTGAAGTTTCCATTTGTGTTCCCCCAAGCAGTCCAATAGGAAATGTCAGAGACATTAGCAATACCTTAATAATATCTGTGGCATGGATTTTATATTTTCTGGGCACATTAAACATTTAACTGGAGCACTTTTCTACATTAAAAACCACTGCAGACAAAGCAATAAGTCTCAAATCCTCAAGAACTATAGGGTCTGGAAGATAGCATGGATCTGGAATAGGTTTTGTGTTTGAAATTCACAATGTACACACCAGAACCAGATAGTATTTGAGGAAGTTTAAGAGCATCTCTTTATCCTGGAAGAGAAGCAGAAGTCATAGTTCTTTTTTTCAGGCTGCAAGTTTTAGTATTAAGATTTTTTTTGCACGTGGTATTATTCTTATGAGTGTCAATTTTACCTTTGTGAAAAAAGAAGGGGAAAAGAAATGCAGTAAGGAAGAAAGGGAGGAAGAGAGGGAGGAAAAAAGGTAAGGAGAAGGGAGGAAGGGAGCTGAAAGGAGAAAAAAAAATCCAGTATTAAATCTTATCAGTAATTTTCTGTCTCTTAGAGCATTCACAATTTAGCTATTAACCATTTTTTTTCTGGTTAACACAAGATTTTAAACAAGCCTACCTTAATAAAATTTAGTGTCTTCTATCTTGAGCAGAGGTCCATACACATTGGATGTGAAGTCTGAAGCCAGAGGTGGTCAAAAAGACTACATTTATAGAGGAGCCAAGTTCTTCTGTTTTCTCTATCTCTTCACCATGTCTCTTGTGGGGGAGAAGGTTTAATACAATTGTAATCACTCCCAGGCAAACACAACTCTAAAAAAATGGCCTTACATTTGCAATGAGTGCTGATCCATTCATTATTTATGGGAAAATATATGTTATTCCAATTAATAATGTGCAAAGAGATTTAGCTATACTCCACATAGGTCTGCCATTTAGTCTCTTAATATGGAGAAATAGTATCTGCACAAAATGCACATTACCCATGGGAAATCAGGTAATCTGTCTGTTACTTACCCATTTCTGTGGATTTTAATGACACCTTGAATGAAATGAGAATTTTATGTATGACTTCTTGGAGTCAGTGACCTAAAAAAATGTATTTTGCTGACATACACTTTATTCAGATGTGCAGATGCTGAATGATCTGTGAGCCCTCAGACTCTTCTTGATCTGGATTGAGAGCATCAAATATTTAAAATATTTTGAAGAAGGATCTTAAAAAAAAAGTGTTTTCCTAAAGAGTACCAAAATTGTGTCAAAAATCACAATATGGTAGATTAATTAATTAATAAATTAATTAAAATAAAACATGGAGAGAATAAAGAAAATACTACCACATTGTATGTCCATTTCTGTGACTCTAGTTTAAGAATTTACTGTGGCTTTTTAGCCTGACCTCTGTGCTTGCTACTTCATTATAATTTGAAGAAGCTCTGTATACTCAGTCATCAGGCATTACTATGCAATGAGATACTTGTCAGACCATACCCACAGTCACTTTAGTGAAACCTCTGTCTGCTTGTTTTCTCAGTCATTGTCTTTCCACATCCAGAATTCAATGACGAATCTTCAGCAATAGTTTATCTTTATGATAACCTATGATTTAGCATATAGCATACAGCAAAATAACAAGCTCAAATTTTCAGCTCAATACTTTCCTTTTCCATCACCCTTTCATAACCTGACTAATCTAGTAAAGCAAACAAAGTAAGCACATTTTTCCCCAGAAGATTGTCTTGAGTGCTGAATACTCTCTTGCCTATAATTATTTCACAAATGCTAATAATTTAAAAAGTAGTTTTCTTCTTAAAATGGTAGTTTAAAGTAATGATTTATATATGTAATTGACCACATTCCAGAATCCAAAAGCATTAGAAAGAAGTTACTTGTTAAAATCAGATTAACAAGTCGATTAGACACGTTGCAGAAATACAGAATGCTACCTTGACCTTCATGGATTTACTGTTCCTCCTATCTATTACTCTCTGGTGTTTGCGTTCATTGACAAAACTCAAAATTATATCATTGTGACTAATATGGAGAAAGGAAAATAAAATTAATTTGAAGAACATTTTCACTTTCCAGTCAAATGAAGCATCTCTCTTTGTCTTTGTCTGGACATAAATGATCAGTGGTGAGAAAGAGATGTTGATAGTTAAAATTATGTGTATCTGTGGAGGTAGCATATATCCAAATTTACGTATAGAGTCTTACAAACTGTTACTTTAAAACAGAAAAATAAAAATAAATAATTATTTGAAAATTTGAATTGACGGGGTAACGAACTGAAATTCAAAATTATACAGCTTGCAGTATTTCTATTCAATTTTGTTTTGTAAAACTTGTAGATCATTGATTGATGTTGTTCCAAATAGCATTATAACTCTGATTCTGTGACAGATAGAGCTTACAGCAGCACACAGTAAGTTTATATATGACTTAGAAGGAAAAAAAATATACATGGATCTCTCATTCTTCTCATGGAAAGTAAATACAAAATATGTGTATGCACATGTATTTGAATATGAAATTTATCATGGAACGTGTAAACTAATAAAACTCTGAAATTCTGATTCACACTTCCGTCATCATAGAAGTTATAAAGATTTTTTCCTAAAATATGCCAGCCAAAAAGCACAGGGAAAACCAATAGCCTCTGAATCAAATACTTTGAGCGCTAGGAGAGTGAAAATGGAAAAAAAATAAAACAAAATAATCAAGAGTATCAAATAAGTAAAACTAACACCTCCAAAGCTTAAAATGAAAATGTTTTTATTTGATTTGGCCTATGATTGTATTAGTCAATGCATTCCTTTATGTGTGGCTGGGTTTGTTTGTTTGTTTGTTTTCCGTCTTACATCCTCAGTTCATTATTTTCTGAGTATCAAAAGAAAAAAGAAACAAAATTAGCCAAACATGATTTTAAGTTTGGTTATGAAAAAACTAGCAGTACACTAGATTTTTATTACTGAAAACATGTAGATATAAATGACATAGAAATAAACATTAAAGAAAGCATGCTGTTTACCCTTGCAACCACTAAAATTCTGTTTTGGATTTACTAGACCAGTACTTAAGCATCTTCACAGACATGAGAGATCTCAGTCAGAATCAAAAAAAGTGTTTTGCTTGATCTTCAATCTAGTGCTTTTCAGTCAAAAAAACTCCAGCTGAAAAAAAATAAACAAAAACTCCATCTCAACAGCTTGTCTTGCCCTTGTAACTCTGGAATGACTCAAAAGGAGAAAAGAAAACAAGGTCAGCTTGCTAAGGGGACACACATAATAGCTCTGGGTGTAAGAGAAGAATGGAATTGCAAAGACTGAATTTTGTTTCTCATCTTCTGCCAGACTGTTTGGTTGTCCTGCCTCTGTAGGAGTTGCTGTGTGCACACCACATGTGATGCTGCCCACAAAGTGAAGTGGACCTCAAGAAAAATGTTTTCTGTAAAAATACCTCACTAAATTCATATGGAATAAGCTCAGGGGAAGAGGATAGGGAAATACATGGGGCATAGATCATCAAGCAAGTGTACAGAGCCTGTAGCATCAACAGATACTGGGAGAGTATAGTAAACAGGATAGAACACAGACACAGAGAGGGAATTGGAATGGACAGAACATGTGAAGTTTTCTGGAAGCCAAGGAAAATATCCTTATTGTTAGAATTGCTAGAAGCAAGATCAGAGGGAAAACCAACATTTCAAGCATTTAATTGATAGTGGGGAGTCTTGTTTTTAGTTTTTTCTTCCAGTCTGTCTTACTCACCAGATCTGAATTTCATCCTGTACGAAGTATGTCCCCTTATTTGCTTTCTATGATGTGTGGATTTAGAAATCTTCTGAATTTTTCAACTCTGCTTGCTTATGGCAAAAAGCAAAACAATGAAACATAAAGCCAAAACCCCATATTCCCACAAACAAATATCCAAACACAAACAAACAAATAGAAAAAGAAAGAGTTTTATCTGAAATTTCTGAAAAATTTGAGACCCCATTCAGCATGAAATAGTTGGTGAGTCCTTTACCTCTGGTTCACCTGTGAGGCTGAGCACCAAATCTATTTTCCACTTTTAACAGATATGCCATAAAAAGAGACAGGCTGTTAGAAAACGTGCATGAAATGATCATCTCTAAAAATGGCAGCATATTTCCTTCACTGTAAGTGTTCTTCAATGCTCTGTTGGCATTTTTCATGGTAGAATTTTTCTTAGGATCACAAGAATGACCATGTCAGGCCAGTGAAAATGTCCATTTATCCATTGTTATACCTCCAGCAACATTCAAGAAGAAAAGTGGAGTCAAATCTGCCCTATGTTATCTTGTAGGCATGTATTTACTGGACAAGTTTTACTGTCCACAGAGGCAGGAATTTCTGGAGTTGTTTCATGAGAAAATGCCAATAAAATAATTCTGTCTAGAGGAACTTACATAATTAAAAAATCAATGCAAGAGCTTATAACATTTTACTATCTTTTATTAATTAGGATTGAAATTTAAATGTATAATTATTTCTTTTTCCTCCACAAACAACAGATAATAGGATAATACAATATTCCCCTACAAAAATACATACCCTATGGTACCATTGCTTAAACCATACTTTTAGTCTCATACTAGCATAGCAATCAGCTTTTTATTCTTGTTATGTCATGCATTATTCTTTTTGATTTCTTTTAATATATGAAACAGACTTGTATGTTGTGCAACTGGAGTTTTACCTGAAGTTATTATCTGGGAGGGCTTTCTGTTCACAGTCATACCATCAATGTTCTGATGATACAGTAAAATAAAAATATTTGAAAAATAAAAAAGGGTGCAAAGAGAAAGCATCTTAGATATGGAGAGGAAGACAAATAAAATGTAGCAAAAAATTAAAATAGATCAGTCAGGATTATGTCCACAATAAAGTTTAATTAAAATATACTACTTTTGCCCATCCATTTCACCCTTGGTCTTTCATTCACAGGTAGAAACTTAAATGTAGAGAAAATAGAAGACTATTAGAAAAGACATCAGCAAGAATGCCCAACAATAGTCAGATATTAAGTGCAAGGCAATCGTGTTTTGTGTCGGTTACAGAAAAGCTGATAAAAAAATAGAATATGTAACATGATGTCTCTTTCATCTATAAAAATATCAGCTCAGAGGTTATGCTTCATTAACTTCAAATGTAGCATGAATAATAAAGGAAGAAGGCACAGTATTCCTTTGATACATTGTGTGAAAGCTTATCATTCCCTCTTTCAAGTGACAGTTTATTAAATAAGGTGAATAATAGAAAATATTCAGACTAGATCCAAATCATAGTCTGACACTCTCTGCCTGATCACAAAGTAAATATAACAGCTCTGCACCTCCATTTTGTGAGATTAGGAAATACATGGGAAAAGATATATGGAGCTCCTGCAGTGAGGTCACTCAAACATTTTCTGCTTAAAAACATTAATTGAAAAAAAAAAAAAGTTAAAAAATTACCTTGGAAAAAGACACAAGGAATCTCCACCTCTTTGTTAGACACAAGTAAATATGTGGAGAGTAAAGAATAAATATGTATAGTAACTCTAGTTTTTACAAACCCTTTGCCATGTCATGATACATACACCACTCCAGGGAGGTGCTTGTAAGCCATTTCCATTTTCAAGGTCCTTTAAATTGCAATGTACTTGTGTATATTTCAGTTGATTAACTGTGCCAAATACTCTAAGAAGAGAACTGCTTCTTAAGATCACTTTTGAACCACATCCATTCTTAGACATAGCTGAAATTTCATTGGCAATTTCTCTGTGTAAATAGAAATAGTAGTTTCATCAGTTTTTCTTTAGAATCTATGTCATGATTCTCTTTAGTTAGACACAGTCGTGAACACATCCAAAAGAAATTGTAAACAATTTCAAAGATCTCTTTAGATCACTATTCCTTCAAGGTGCGAGGTTAGGATTTCCCAAATTATTCGAGTAGTCAATACTGCTGTGAGAACAAAATAAAAAAAATGAAAAAAAATTCTCATTCATTTTTGAACAAACCTTGCCACTCCCACCATCCTGGAAAAATGAAATTTGAGTTTATAATTGCAGGCAATTATCAAAGGAAGTGTTGAGAAAATAAATTGAATAATACAATATTTTGAGTGTTTATTGTATAAGAAACACAATACATAAAGCTCTGAATCCAGCAAGTCTAACTTTTTCAATTAATGAAGAAGAAATTGTGCTTAGATACATAAAAAGGAATTTTAAAAGATACGTTAGATTTTTTTTTTCTTACAATAGTGGAAAATAAATGATAAAAAAAAAGAAAAATTAAACTCTTCCTCTTAAGAAAAACATTTGAAATATTTAGACATGATAGATAAAGTTTTGCTAGTGATTTACTTGCTTGTTTCAAAATACTTCCTTACATGAACTTGACATGCAATAAGGAGAAAAAAGGAAGAGAAAATGCCATTTAAAGAAAAGCTGTGGACAGTGGTAATTTTTATTTATTTAAAAAACATTAAATTAAATGAAAAATAAATTTTCAAATTTGAAGAAAATAGCGTTTTTGGAACAAAGATACACAACACATATTCCCTAATATGAAAACATATTGCTTTTTCCAAACCTGTGAATTAAAACAACTTCATATTTCATGTTGCAACCAGCTCATCTCTGCAGGTGTTTAAATAATTGCACAATAAGAGAAATATGGTCCTTGAAAGTCAATATGAACAAAATTTGGCAGCTCTATTAAGGAAAACAGATTTCTCTTTGTTTATTTTCAGTATGCTTCATACAGAACACTGACTCCATTTTGTTTCTGAAGACTAAAACAGGCAAATGATTCATGTGTGAGTTAAGTAAACAAATGAAATTATGGATTACGATGTTATTGTTGCCACAACCACAAAAGGAGCAGATCACCTTTGGAGATCTATATAGGTGCCATCACATATGGCATTTGTTTCAGAATCAGGACTGAGGAGATTTTTTTTTTTTTTTTGACTGCTAGAGGACCGTAGCTAGTGCTCACTGGAATTTCATGTGATTTGGATGGCATTTTGTTTTTTTCACTGAGGCTAATTCACAAGTTTCATGTAAAATCACATTTAAACTCACCTATATTAAAATGCTGATTTAACATTTGAATTGTACTCCTAAAAATGTGAAAATTGTCCACTAAGGAATAAATTGTAGTAAGACTGACCTGATCAGTCATTATTAACCTGCCTAAATATTACTGGATGAATAAGAAATGTACATGAATAATATTACAGATAATGGTACCTAATGCAGACATCATTAGTATTAGAACATACAAAAAATTTTTAATTTATAAACAAACCAGAGAAAAATAGTAATACACTGGGAGGGAAAACTGTATGGATCTCACAAGCAGAATAAAAGGCTAAGTGTGTTAATATTCCTCTTAAAAATCTCACTTGACTCTGGTTTGTAGTGCTTACTACTCACTGCCTTAGACATTTCTAACTGGGAATACAATTGTCTAAAGAAAGGAACTCTGCTCAAAAAGTGAAAAAGAATACTTTTTATATAAGATTTTGTTTAGTGTTTCGTTATCTGCGAACTATTCACTGTTCCGTTTATCAACAAGCACCAGTTAGGCCCAATTGTCCTAATTCTTTAGTCTTTTATGATAGGTTTTGCTACATGATCATTAGGTTTGGTCTCACAATATGACTTTATGAAAATTCTGCTTTCTAGGCTTGAAACTATGTTTTATTTTCCTGCATATGATAAATAATTTTAGAAAACTCTGCTACTACTGTTCCATACAAACTCAGAGAAAACAATTTTCTCTAAGCAGTCACTGAAGCAGCTGAGCAATCTGAGAAGAGTATAATGATACATCTGCAAGACAATTTTACCAGTTTTTCTATTATTCTAAGGTTGAATTAACAATAAGTATCAAGTAAGAGATTACCAGCAACAGTTCAGTTCCAATGTCTCACAACTTGAAAATATACTGCAAATGCCTTGGATTTTATTTTAGGTGCATCCTATTGAATGTGTAGGCCATATTAATTTGTGTAGGGTTGAAATAGGATGATAAGAGCTTTCAGAATTATGCAAATGGCCTGCCACCTGAAAATCTGTTGAGCTTCCTAAGTTATATTAACATAGCAGGGAGGCACGGCAGAACTCGTTTTCATCTGCACCATGTTCTGTGTAGGGATTTATATGCATGCTGAGAAAGCACAAAAGTGCCATCGGTTGCCTCACTTATATTTACAACACAGGTAAAATTTTATTTCCTTCTCTTTTTCAGGTCTAAACCATTTATATTTTAGATGCTTCTGTAGCAATTAATATGATTTTCTAGTGTTCTACCCTTTTTTTTTTTTTTTTGCAAAATACATGCAGACAGTAGAAGGTAGTGGGAAATTTAACTGTCTGGTTTTGTTTTTATGTTTCATGTTGCCACATGTCCATTAGCATTGATTATAATTTGCAAAAGAAGTTGTTGAATAACAGTTTACAGATACAAATTGATTTTGTGTCCAATAAGAATCCATTCCTTATAGACATGCAAAGTCTTTAACATGAAAAAGATAACTTTTTGTCATGCTATTGAGAGTAAAGGGCACCAGAAAGCAAACACAAGCTCATGTTTTCATTTTCCAGATGAGATCTTTCAGGATGTGTTCTGGTTTTTGCTTCATAGAAATCTCTGTTTATTACTGAAATAAATTAATGGCTTTTTTTTTTTTCTTTCTTTCTTTTTGAGTTAATATGAAATAAGTTGTGTCCCCTGAAAGAATATACATCTTTTCTGGTCACCATGAAAAGTCATAAGAACTTGAATTGTGTTTTCATATTGCCTTTTACACATTCTATGAAAAACCCACCAGAACTTTGAGACTAGGAAATCTAGGTATATGCATAACAATTGTATTACTTGTAATCAGCAGAAAGGACTGGGAAGATGAAAATATATCGTATGATTTAATATTGTTAAGGAAGAAAAAGATTTTGTTGGAATTCAGCAAGGGAAGTGTACTCTCCACAGTTCTTGTTTCATCAGGTTAGAAATCTAGTTGGAATTTGCACCATAACATTCTTCTTGTTCTGGATCTACTAGGCTGATAAAGATGTGAATTTTTTTCTACTCTCACTTCAGACTTGGAGACTAGCCATGCTCCAATTTCTTTACTGCTGCCTTTTGTTGTGATATTCTAGATTACTTGTGGTGGCCAAACAATTTTAAAAATATCTAAACTGTCATCTAGATTGGCTGATATCAACCAGAAGGGGTAAGTCAAGGCAGGGAGAGAAATGCAATGTTGCATGGCTGAGTTCCCTGTGCTAAAGAACCATGTCCTGGAGGAAGAAGGAACTCTTTGTACACACATATGCATGAGTACACAGTCAGCTGAAGACTCATATTCCAGAATCTGTCTTCCTTTTTCAAAAAGTGAGACTGAATGATTAATGATCCTCTGTTTATGATCTCATAAAGTTTATGATCAGTAAATTTGTAACAGCCAATCCAAGCCATGTTTTAGTTCTGTTTTTTCATGTCTTCATAAGTTTGCTCAGCAGCAGTATTCTTTAAATAGCACTAGTATGGTACTAGTGAATACTCTTTTATTCAAGGGTTCTTGAATACCTGTCCCTCTTGCAGTGCCCTTTAGCAACAAATTCAGTACATTCCCTTGATATGATGAGGAACTGACACTTGAGCACAAATTTTGCATCATGGAGGAAACATATTCTTTATTTTAGTCTGTAGAAGCCTCCCATTATTTTCAAAGGTTCTAGAATGCCTTTTGATTAAGTTGGTTCTGTTTATTTGAGGACCATAACTATTTAACAGGCACACAGAATACTTTCAATGATATATTTCCTCTAAAGAGTTCTGTTTCAAAATAGGTAACCGATAATTGGCTGCTGAAAAATGTTCCTTTTATACTGTATAATAAGAATTCTATCCTTGGCTGCAAGCTTAATTAATGTATGGGACTAGGACTTCAAACAAAAACAGTGCTCACAAACAACTTCTCATTTTTAGCAAAATAATTTCTTAATTTAAGCAAGTAAAGAATAAATCAGCTTAGCTGACAGCTTGGTGCAGACTCAACTGGGGTGTAATAGTTTTAAAGTGATGGTAGTATCTAAATGGGGATATTGTAAAGGCTTGCAAATAATAGATGCTAATTAAACTTTTTTTTTTTTTTAATGTTGCCTTCTGTCTGGTCTGTTTTGGTGTCTTTCATCTCTAGTGTAGTCAACACATAATGCAAAGACCTGATTAACATAAGAAGAAATTATGAGTATGGAAACAGGGTTTCCCAGAGGATTTTCCCCTCATTTCAGGAAATGCTTTTTAATCAAAGAGTAATGCCCAGTCTTCAAGATGGCTAATTAAAGCTGGGAAGATTGAGCACTGAATACATTAATGTCATAAATGTTTCTGTTATTTAGCTAAGTAATATATGAGTAGGCCATTGAAGAAACTGCTAGGATTTTATTCTCAGAGAATAGGAAAGGCTGACTACGGTATTTTCACAGAAAAGCAGCAGGTTTAATGCATCAGCTGATGAAACAGCTGAATTAAAATACAGAAGGGTCCAGATTGAATGCTGATCAAGATATTTTGTTTTATGTTTTTCACTTTACACAATGCACACAGCACTGGCATATATATACACACTAACATGCAAACATAAAAGAGTTAACAATTGTAAACTGTAAACTGTAGATTTTCCAGGATGCATTTGGTCTTATTCTCTCCTACACTCTTTCTTTCTAAGCACTATCATACTGTTCTGAATTATTCCACAAAAAAGCGAAGAGGGAAAAAACCTTCCAAACCATCTGAACAAAGGGTATATATTTACTACAAATTCTTCTACCTTTTTTTGTTCGGCTATAATTTTGTGTAGTATTAAATTGCCTTGTTCAAGTAGTTGTGCTGACTTTGATTTTCCTTCAATAATAAGGTCTTTTCATAGCTTCTAAATCTGCTGAAAAGAAAAAAAAGAAAACTACAGTGCATATTTTCATGATCTTTTGTCTGGGGCATCGAGTTTTCTTTGATCCAGGAGCTTTTCACAGTGAAAAAGAATACCAGAGAATTTAAAACACTGTGACAATCTTGGGCTACTTCAAGTTGTCTATCACAATCTATTAGGAAGATTATTAAAGAGAGTCTCTCTTTTATTTCTGTGTGATTGCTCACAAATACATTTATACTTACAGACAATTACTCAGAATATCTAAGTACAAAAAATGTTTTTACATGGAATTATGGAAGTGTTTGAATGTAAGACTGCTATTAACCCCCTATTTACCTGAAAAATGCTTTTGAAATGCCTGATATTGTTGCTGTAACTTTCCTCCTGACTATTTTCTATCTATGTGCAAAGAAACAGACAAACACTGAGCAAATGAGTGAAATCTTTGTGAATCCTGCTTTAATACCAGCCAGGTGAAAGACTGTGTACACATGCAAATGGTATCAAAACAGATGATCCTCAATCTAAAATACAGATGCAAATGTTAGCTCTGTTTTAAATTAGTAACGTTTAGGGGTTTTTCCCTAATGGGAAATTTTGTGAAACATATTCAGCTGTAATCAATGTTGTCTAAAGCGATGTTTCAATAAAAAGAGATACAAAATAAAGCACAAATATTAAATGAAAAACAAAACCAAAAAGTGTCATCATCTGTCATATTACAAGTGGTATTTTAAGTCCAAAAAAGAATGGCTGAAGATTCCTCGGTAACATATTTATTTGTATTTGGAAATTTCCTACCATTCCAGAAATTTAAGATAGAAAAACCAAAAGAGAAGAGAGTAAAAAGAAATCTATCTTCAGATACCCAGCTATCTCCCTCATTCAAGGTTATCAATAAACTACAGGGCTATTGTCAGCCTTACAGGACCGATTTTTCACCATCTTACACTAACATCCTACATTTTCAGGAAATGAGGTATGTCAGATGTCACAATTTACAATGGAAATTACTGCCCTTGAAAGTGTGGGTCAAAATGAGAAGTGATATTTTTAACTTGCTATACCTGTTAGCCTTATGACAACTGTCATCATCCAGTAAGGTAACAGAAGGGCATTTTGTAAAGGTTTCTACACATAGTTAAAGACTTCAGCACATCTGGGATTTCAACACCTGTTTAATTATTATGATGATTATATAATTTTAATATTATAGAAACAATTTTTAATAATAATAATAATATATCTATATTGCTACTGATTATTATTATTATCATTATCATTATCATTATCATTATCATCATCATAATTTCCAATTATTGGTCTGTTCATATACAACCCATGGGGTAACCCATTTTTCTTTTTTTAGGTTCTCCTCTTTATCCCACTGGAAGTGGGGAATGAGTGACCGGGCCTAGGCACTGCACTAATTTTGCTGTTCTTACCCAATATTCCATGCCTCTAACTAACCTTAAATTGATATCATCAAAAAAACCAAAACCCCAAAGCAAAAACAAACCAGAAAAAACAACATGGGAAAAAGACATCAATGACCCAATTTTACATAAGTTTAAATATCATTTCCACCAGTGAGGTCTCAGTCCATAGACACCACCGAAGTGCTGAGCTTCCTCTCTGCTAGGACATCTCTTCAGTGGTGCAGAGTGTGAGGTACCAGTTGTGCGGGACCTTGGCCCAGGTTCTCTATGCTTGGGCTCAGGAGCCATGCTTGAGCACATCCATGGCTTGGGTTGTGCTGTTGACATGCCTGGCCTTTCCATGCCTAACCTAACCTGTCTGGATAGAATGCTTAGCTGGACCTCTCACTTTCCCAGATTCATGGGACTGTTCGCTGACCCTGGCCACTGTCAAGAATCTTGAAGTTCAACACATCAGGAGCCGTACTTGCCCTAACCCTGTCACCCCACCGGGGTCCTGCTCATCTCTGCTACTCCTGGGAAACAGCTCTGCCAACTCCTTCCTGATGCATCCTTGCTAAGCTGGCCACTTAAACCGGAATACCAAACTCTTCATGTTGAGTGGTTTATAATATATTAACCATGGTAACAGCCATCACTCCAGCAAGGTATATACCTGTAGCAGTGTGGAAACAAGACAGCTGCTAGAAATAAAGGGTGCATGAATTAGGAAGGATCTCAGGCAAGACATGCTGTATTTTTATATGAAATAACCCCTAGCATGCCACAGGTGAAAACTGGAAATAAAGAAAAATTAATGGGATCTGTTTGTTAAAGTTGTCAATGGATAAAAGTGGGGAAAATTTACCCCATGAAGAGGCCACCAAAAAAAATGCAGATTGCTCAATCAAACATTGTGCAACCTCTATACTAACAAGGTCATATACATTCTACAGTGTAGAGTGGAAAATAACTTTCTTATGCCTCCATGTCCACACCATCACCTTATTTTCAATTTTCTTCTTTCTCTATTTGTTGGGGTGCGTATCTTTCCCCCGTCAGCCCGGTGTTCGGCTGGACCACTGGGTCAGCTCTGATACGCCTCAACAGAACCTGTTTGTGAGTTCTTGGCTCTGCAGCACCTTGACTTACACTGTCACAGCTGTGGTTTGAAAGAGGGGACTCTCAGAGACATCCGGGGAACAGAGGTTTATTGGGGGGTCACAGGGGAACCCCTTTGCCTCCGGTCCGATGCCTCCAGAGAGACCCCGAACCTGGGCTGCAGGGGGGTTTTGTCCAAAAGGGGTACAAGGGGTGGATACAAGTTGTCAACCAATAACACCAAGCAAAGTAACAAAAGCCAACTGAATTACCTAAACACTAACAAATCCGAGATAAATTGGGGAGTGGTCTCTATGGAATCTGCAAACTGCTGGCCGACTTTTCTCCGAAGGTTCTGGACCTTGGAGATAAGAATTCCGTGATGGACAGAGGGAGAAAGAAGACATAAAAAAAGATGGGCCAGGGGAAAAGGACCAATGGGAAGCAGTCTCTGGGCAGAGACCAAAGTTGTCATAGAAAACCTTATCAACTTATGATAAGAACAAATTCCAAGGTAGGAGGCCTATACAGGGTAACTAAAACTACACTAAAGTTACAATAAAAAACTATACTAAACTCATAGCTAAAACCTATAAAACAATTCCTGCATCCCCACATCTCCTTTTTTTCCTTCCACCTTTTTTTTTTTAGGTACTAGATGGCAAGAGACAGCATGTGTAACAGTTGATTTGGAGCTACATATGTGCTCTTTGGCTGATTAGTAAGTGAGCTGAATGGCTAACTGGCAGACCAAAGAGTATCTTGCATTCATATTGTGACCTTTTACATTCTTGAGGATTTCAGTATGTACGCCCTGACTGTTAAGCGACCACTACTCTTTTCCAGCAGTATAAAGTATTGCTATTTTTTAGATTGTGCCTTTCCATTGTTTTGAAATTGGAGTTGAAGTTGGCCATGATTCAAAATTATTATGGGAAAGAAATAATAGTCTCGTAGAATTACTAAATAAGCCTTTTTCTTTTAGGAAATTTGATTTAAAAATTAAAAGTGCATGTGAGACATTTTTTCATGATTGATTTACATGAGTATTAAGAAAAGACTATAAAAAATAAAAGAATAAAACAAAGCAAAACAAACCCAGAAAAAAAAACCCGCAGAAAAACCTCAATAAAACCCAGATATTACAGCATAATGGGAGTGAGAAAAAATGATCTGAAGCAGAATTGGGTTGGGGGAAAAAACATCTTCCAGTGCAAGTTTTGACTTTTCAGGTATTCCAGCTCCCCCCAAGAAATCTCAAATCAAAGAATAAAAAAGAATCTGGCTGATTTATGAGCTAGCTAACAGTCTCTTTGAGCTATTGTGACGTTGTAACAGTCAGAGATCTAAGATCAAGCATTTGAAAGAGTGAGAGGAATCGCAAGTGCAGCACCATATCTAAAGCCTTTCAACTTTTGGAGCAGCTCAAGCTGCAACAGTGCCTCAGGAGAATGACCGGTACAGGTGAAAGACAGCAACCTATATTTATACTACGAATCAAGACAGCACATAGAGAGGGATATTTTCACCCTGAAAAAGAGCTGCTGGCTGTGCTGCTTGCAATGAGGCAATTCCTTCTGCCATGCAGACAGGAGGGGGTTGTGAAGCCTGATTCAAGACATTCAAGGAAACATAAAGAAATCTTTCCTCAGTACATGCTCAAGTACCCAAGTATACCTTGTTGGGAAAAAATACACCTTTCCCCAAAAAGATACCAGCCCACTGAGTGACAGGCATAAGGAGAGGAAGCCTCTGAGACCAAGTGATCATTCCTGTTTTTTGCAGCAGGGCTCATAAAGGTTGAGGAGGATTTACACAGTGCCAATAATTCGTTGCAACAGGAGAGGTAAAGATGGATAAGAGTTTAATTTTACTGGCTTCCATTATGAAATGGGTGCATAAAACAAATCTAACAATCTACCAACTTGAATACAGTGATCAATGAAGAGAGATAAAAAGTCACAATTGTAATTGGGACAAAGCAAACACAGCCAAAAGAGATTAAGAAGACAAATGACAGTTATGGTGTTATAAAGTGTGTAAAAAGTTCTTTCCATATGTCAACATACAGACCTCTCCTATCCAGCACTACTAAAACATTTTTGAAAATGTTGGTTCTGTC
This sequence comes from Cettia cetti, assembly GCA_013401135.1. Taxonomy (NCBI): domain Eukaryota; kingdom Metazoa; phylum Chordata; class Aves; order Passeriformes; family Sylviidae; genus Cettia; species Cettia cetti. The sequence continues at coordinate 18,524 of VZUI01001733.1, forward strand.
CTTTCTGTAATAACATAGTTAAACAAAATTGCACTAGCTTTCTACCTTTTCCAAAATATACAGTGACTTTTCTCCTAATAATGCTGAAACTATTCAAAGAAGTTTCCTTCAAGAAGCCCTGTAAAAAATTACTTTCTGATTGTCTTTATGTATGCATGCATTTAGTTTAAAGAAACATACTGAACCATATGACCTCATGATCTGGTAATCTTATATTTTCACCAGAAATTGAAGGGTTTCCTTAATTTCCTTTGTTTCCTTAGTCAAAGCTAAAAAAAAGAAAGTACTCATAAGACTAGGAAAATACTAAATTACAGTCAGAAGAGAAGAAAAGCCTGAAGTTTTCCAAATACTTTGAAATCAGAGAGTGTGTTTATATTGCAATATTAGCTGCAAAGCTGGTGTAACTATGAAGACATGAAACTGTGTGTTACATATGTATGGTGAAATTGATATGGGCAGGATGGAATATTTTGGCCACAAATAAATAAACAAACCCCATTTTGTCACAGTGTCTTGTGTGCAATGATATATCATAGCTCTTGTTGTCTATGGCTTAGGTCTGAAATGCAAAATTAATCTGCAGAATGTGTGAGTAGGCAAAGCTGCCGCAGAGGCCATACTGTTGTCCTTTACCCCAGCTGAAGAGGTTTGTCCTCTTGGTTTCCTCTGGTGAATTTATGCGTTCTTCAAAACATTTAATTTTGGCAGGTTTTCAAGGTTTTTTTGCAGTCACTTGGGCTGACACATTTTCATCTCAGTGTTAAACATTCTGCTACTAACATCACTCTTTCTATCTTTTGTGGTTGTGGTACAGAAGATTGTTGGGTTTGGTTTTCCTTGGCATTTTATAAAGATCCTCCTCAAAAGATCCTCTCATGCTCATTGATATGTTGTATTGATTTTGTGCCACTCCATTGATAAGAAACCAACATATGCATGGATGAAAGGAGTAGTTACCCTGGGACTACATTGGTTGTGTGCAAATGAGCAGCAGGAAGAAGGCAAAATGAATTTGATGTAAAGCTGTTAAACAGACACTCTTTCTTTTCATTGAAACACACTCTTCAAAAATCTGTAATCATGTTCACATGATATTTGCTTTCCCAGTTGTCCTGGGGTGATTTTATGATGCTTGTATCCCAGCTGTCTGTTCTGTTTATGCTGGATATTAAGTTCTGCACCTTTATGAGTGGTTCAGAGAGCGGAGGTGGCGAGAAGGAGCCGCAGTTTGTTTGCAGTCACTGCACTCGCTCCCCGCATTGCCTCTCACGGGCTGTGTTGGCTGCAGCACGGACAGACTGGGGAACAGAGCTCTCCTTTGCTCTTTGTTAGTTTTTCTTTAGCTAGTTGAAGCCAGAAGCTTTCTGGAACTGTTCAGCTATTCTTTGGTCTGGGAACACCAGGACTATTGTCCGGAGGCCCCTCAAACTGCACTGTGGCTGGGACACTGGACCCGAGCCCTGGAGAGAGAGACACGAGTCCTGGAGGGACTGAGAGAAAGGACACACCTACAAAAAAGACTCACTCTTTCTCTCTTTCTGATCCACAGAAGGACTTTCTGAAGGACTATCTCTTCAGAACAATGAGAGGTTCCATTGTTTAACATTATTAATTTTTTTCATATTTTTGAGTACTTTGCTTGCTTGTTAAATAAACTATTTTTTTCCACTTTTCTCAAAGGAGATTTACCTCCCAAACCAGTTGGGGAAGAGGCAGCTTGAATTTGCTCTCTAGAGGAGACCTAGATTCCCTAATAAAAGTTTCCTCCCAAATCTGTCCCAAACCAGGACAAATACTTTTTAGCGCCCAACATGGGGCCTGAGAAAGTGGAAAAAAACTATTGCTGCATTTTTGTTGTATTTACTCTGTATTGGGATAAAGCAGTCACAAACCAGGACACCAGTTTTTGAAATTGTGGCTTATACCAGGCACAAAAATATTCTTTCTTTCATTTTCAGTTTTCGCAGCAGTATCCGTTAATATCTCTGTCAACTTCTTTTTTTTGTGCTCCTTCTGGTTCCTTGTGCTGTCTATTTGGGGGTCTCATGCCTTTTGCAGAAACTCTGTAAGTTTACATTGACAAAATATTTTGCCTGCCTGTGATTAACATGGTTAATTCTCTGCAAAAGTGATTCCTCGTTGTGCTAATTTCCTCACCGTATACTTCTTCAAAATATGGATTTATTTTAGATTTACCAATGCTTCTTTTATTGATGGCTATTCCTACTTACTGACACTTTTACTATGAAGGTGGAGTTTCAGTGGAACATGCTTTTTTTGTAATGAAATCCTAATTTCTGTCTCAAAAGAGTATCAAAAGTATTATTAGCTGTGCAATTACTTTCCTACAAGAACTAACAGTGAAGAATATATTTTTAATATGCTTTGGTGATTAAAATGTATATTTAATATATTGAAGTTATTTAAGTTATTTATTTCCATTATTCCCATAATTAAATTTATATGAGGTAAGCAATAAATTATCCAAAGGCTAATAATTTTCTTAACTTGTAAGAAATGTATATTGAAAAGCCCCACAGCAGTATTTATTTTTCAAATTTTATTTTCTGTTAACAAAAATTGGAATAAGGCTGCACATGCATCTGACTGAGAAAGCCACATGGAAGAACCACAAATTCTTATGATGAATTTTGCATTAGCTCTTATCCATGCTCTGGCATAGGAAAAATAGACACTGCATCAGATTTGCAAGTTGAAGACTCATTACCTTGTTCCAAAATGGTCAGTTGCTACCTATGTCCCAGCTGTGCTGTGAGCAATGACTCTGAAGATTTCTACGAGAAAAAATGTGCCTATTAGATGCTGCCAAAGAACCTGACTTGTACTCACTCTATTCTGTTCAGCAAAGAGTCATTGGGTTATTCACTGCTGACCTGGTATCTGTAGTTGTATATAAGTGTATTATTCCAAGGAGAGATTTCCATTTTACTATAAATCCTTCTAAGAATATTTTATTATTGCTATGATTTTTTTTCCTGTCTTTTAAAGTTTTTAGTCAGATCAGTATGGGATTTACATCCTTCTCCTCTGTTCCAGCTTCTTTACAAAGCAACAGTGCAGTTTAGAAATACTATTCAAGATAATATAACTATTTATCTCTTTTCTATTTTCTCTTTCCATGTTTCAAAGTTTTTTCAATGGTTGTCAGTATGCTTTTCAATGATTTCTGCAAAATTATGCATAAATTAGAAGGGGAAAAAATCCAGATTTCAGGACATTTTTGACAGTTCATAATGCAAAGGCATGAATTTTCTTTTAGTGCCTATTATACTGACCATCCATATAAATATTTTCACTCTTTTATGATCAAAGTGGAAGGGGAGGAGGAAATCATTGCTTTTGCTATAAATCTCTAGTCAATTTAGGCAAAATAATTTCTTAGTTCACTTGCTGTTACAAAAATCTGTTTTAAACATTTTTTGAACTCTCTTGCATTTTGCAGGTTTTGTTTTTCACAGATAAGTTGTGTATTATTGCTGTAACAAATTTACTGTACTTATGAATATACACATAGATGATTCACCAACACAGAAGCTTGTATTTAGGAATGTTTTTAATTTTTTCATTTATGTTATTTTCTGTCTAGCTTCATCTCCTTTCTATTCAGTTAGCTCCCTGAAAAGATGCAAAATAAAGTGGAGCAATTTGTAAAGAAATCTTCCTCTATAAAGAAAACAAAAGACAACCAACACACAAACATGTAAAAAACTTCATTTAAAGAAGGAAAAAACGATAAGGTTAGTTAACAACCTGAACTGAGGCCTAAGGATCCCCTTTGCAGTCAGGCGAGTCACTTCAAGAGAATGTCACACTGAGCCAGCAAAGTATATGCTTCTCCATCACAGGCTGTTCACAAAGTTTTATGAGTTTTATGCTCAGATGAAAATGGAATGTGCAGTTACAGACTTGTAGCTTCTTTCCTCAAAAGACCCCAATGACACAGCGAGTGAACCTTTCATGGCAAGAGTGGTTTCTAACTCTTCCTTTGGGGTGAGACAGCTCCATGCTCACACTGATGCAGAGGGTGTTTCTTGCTGGGAAAGCCAACGCTGTCTTCTTGGAGCACAAGGATGACAAAATATTTTTGTTTGCTGGACTGGTGAAGTTGTCTGACAATTAGTCTGTTTTGAACCTGTGCTGAATCTAAGTGAAAGGCTTGTACCAAGCCCTGGTAGGATAAGTACTCAAAAGCCATAAATAAAAAAGGGACCTTGTATGTTTTTCAATTGGCCCCATGTGGTGGTGTGACTAGGGGAATAAATCAAAGTGTGCTGTGACCTGGGGGGGGGGAGAGTTGGTTTTTTTTTTTCCTCTCTGTTTCTTATTACTGAATGTCAACATCCTGATGTGTTTTGGAGGGATTAATCAGATGCAGAATTCCACTGCAACTTTGCAAAACCCTGTCAGAATGGGTTGATTTGAATGATTGGTGTTATCTGTGTGAGCAAGTGCCCCCCCCCAGGTCACATCAAGTTCCAAGTTTAGCAAAGGCTCAGTGTGAAAAGATCTTTTCATGTCCCTTGATTTCCTCTCATAGCTAATTTTTTCTGCTGCAATTAATCAATTTCAGATACTTATAAAAGACTTTGAGTGATGATGAACAGTAATTTCCAGTTCTTTACTGCTACGAATCTAAGTTTGTCAAAGGCCTTATACTGTTCAAATACACCTATTTTCCATTAGAGCTAAAAATCTATATCCTTTACATACTAAGTTCTGATAACAAGTGTATGTGATTATGGAACATGTTGTTTTTATAAAGGCAAATGTTTATTAAATATTTAATGCTGGTCCAAAATTATTTTACTCGTAGAAGCAAATTTCCCCTTGAAACGTGCCTGTGTATATTCATAAATTAAGTATTCAGGAAATACTGGACTGCTGGTGAAGCTTTTGTTTTCTCTAGGCAGAATCATATCAAGCATAGCAATGTATTTTCCTGAAAAGAAGTCTACAGATAATTCACACAGATTTGGAGTCTACCATGAGGAATAAGAAACAAAAGAGATGAAGGGCATGAAGACATTTTCAGGCAAACTTTGTTGGTACTACTGGCGTGAATGAAACTATAAATGTCAAATTGTAAAGCTGCTTTGCTGATGGTTTATAGATTACACTAAATTGAAATACAATGTTTTTTCAGTAACTGTTTTATGTTGGGCCTTTATTGTATCACATCATTATCAGTAAAGAGTGAATGTAGATAAATTAGAATGCTGCAATTCATGTGTGACTCACAATCAAAACATGAAGGAAAGCTACAGAAAGCAATGAGGATCATTTAGAAACAATGCACAAACTACAAAAACTGGTTGGAGCTCTGGTCCTTATCCAGTATTCTCCTATACAACCTGATGACTCTATGAGCTTCTTGTAGATGAGCTTTCATATACATCACCATTAAACAGCAGAATATAAATGTGATTATGTGCTGCTGCAGCATTAGAATACTCACTTGTTAAGATGAGATTGTAATCTGCCCCAACCATGGCAGTTTTTAGCATTTCTTCATATACATCTGTCACATCTTCCTCTATGCAGGTAAATTGAACAAATGGAGTACTGTGCTCCCACAAACTGATTATGTAGGAGCCTCTGAATAATCTGCATGGACAGAGTTGGACACTTGAATGACACATGCACAGCTGGAACATCTTGAGTAGAGCGTGTGGAATAAACAGCATTGCCAATTTTTATCTGCTGAGGCCTATGTCGTTTTCTTTGGCAATTATTATCTTTTTCTTTCTAGGTTTTTCCATCCTTGACAGAATGACTAATGTGGTCACAGATTTGCTGTCACTCTTGCAAATTCTGGGAAAAAGAAGGCAAATCTCCTCTATGAAACACAATTCTGTATAGCAGAGGTTATGAATATCTCCAGTATTTTTTTTCAACACTATTGTCAGGGGTTTCTTTAATGTGTTTCATCTTCCTCTTCTAGCATTTTCTTGTTGTATTGTGGAATTTAGTAGATAAAGGGTAGCACTTCATTGCATTGCTTTAAAAAATGGGGCACAGACACTGCAGAACATAGGCAGCATCCTCTTCACAATCCATGACCAAATCATAACAGTATAGAGACAAATAGAAGTTAATTAAAAGTGCAAGTAATTAAACAAAATGTAGTTTAATTTTCAGCACTGTAAAAGACACTGTATTTTAAAAGCCTAAAGAGATATAATTCTGCAGCCAAGAAGCACTGACTTTAGAATGTGGGGTTAAAAGGCACAGATCTTTCACTTGTAGAAATCTTGCGCCGAAACTTATGAACTAAAGCAAAACCATGAGTTTCAGACACCACACATCCTTCTCCTTATAGAAGCTCAATTTACAAGTTATCCAGAAGCCACTGAAAATTAGGGGAAATGATTACAATATGAGCTAATTTTATGAAACAAAATGTTAACCAACCAATTCATTAAAAATGGCATAATGACACACATTGAGTCTAAACGACACATCTTACTATGATTTTGTAAAAGCTGAAGATGATTTGTGTAATTAATGAAAGTTATGGTAAATAATTTTATCATTTAAGTGGAGGCCATAACTATTATTAATGTGTATTTATATTGAGCGTATTTATCTTAATATAATTTTGTCTTTGATAGCCTTTCATTCAGCACCTCACTAGAATGGCAATCTAGAACAAAATGATACAACTCCAAATAATCATAATTATGCCAGGTTTACCCTAGATACTATTCAATGTTGATTCAATAATAAATAATTTTTTGACTAATACTGAATATTTTTAGATGTTATATCATATTATTGTAATTCTTTGGAGCTGATTGAGCAGAAAACTCACAGTCTTGTATCCATTATACACTTGCAGATGTTTTTTCAGTGTAGAAAATACAACAAAGATCAGCATCGTTTTCCACTGACCATCTAGAAAAAAACAGAAGGAAGCACAGTCCCATAAAAAAAGGTTATTCTTAGAACATGAAAAAGGAGACAAAGGATGTTGCTCTGAATTGAAGAAAGCATATTTCATCTTAAAAAATAATCTTGAGGTGATACTACATATTGGTAAGTATAAGAAAAGCAATCATTAGGCAGCACTATTAAAAGAAACAATAAACAAGTCAATATGTAGGCAAGACAATCCGGAAGGCATTCTTAGCTGCCATGTCAGCCCATTATAATAGAGTGCCCCAGATCTGACATAATGCTTGTGGCCCATGCCAGAGATAAGGGGCTGAAGAATAACTATCCTTCATGTTTCCAACAGAAGGGGCAATTTACTTAAACTCATGAAGAAAGACCAGCAGAGGTCAGCAACTGGTAGAGTCAAATGAGTAAGCAGTCGATTTTCTGATTTAGGTGACAGCATGCTATATCAAATGAAGAGTTCTGTATGGAACAAACAAATAGCTTTGTAAAGCAGGTGCAAAACAAAATCAAAATACAAAATAAAACAAAACAAGACAACAACACAAAGCAAGAGAAACATTTAGAGTTTCAGCAGTTGTGAATTACACATTAGGGAAGTGAAAGAAATGGCTTTTTAATAATGCCATCTTGACAACAGAACTGACATTGTAAGATTAGAAATATGAAAGATCATTGGCTGGTACCTACTATGGCAATGTCGGACTCATAAAATCTTTCATGAGTGTTGAAGTACAGGAATACACTTAGATAAATAGGACAGATAACTATACACAGATAAACAGGATTCTAGAAAGCAAGGCCTATTAGAAGTAGATTATAGTTTCATTTTATACTAGATTCTATGTTGGATGTAAACTACATTATTGCTGAAACTGGTATTTCTGTTCCTGTGAAAAACCTCATTTTGTGTGAACCACCATCTTAAAATAAACTAATGTTTTGCTGGTTGTATATTGTGCCACAAATAACTCCTCGTTAGACAGTTACCTGTTTTATGTGCTCACTGCAATCCAACTACTAAACCTGTGCTCTGGTATCCATACAGAGGGTTTTCCCTAAGGTTATATTTTAATTTTTAATGCATCTGCATTTTCCACGTTTAAGTAAGTTGTTTTGTAATCAATAAAATTTATTAAGAAAAAAAAGAAACAAGAAAAAACCAGAAAGACAAAAAATGCTAGACAGCATTAAACATGATTTAAAGGAGGTGGAAGCTTTTATACTGTTACCATGAATAATAGAAATCCAGAGTGTTTGCACACTGCACAAATGTTCTTCCAGTAGATTTTCTAAACTGCAAGCATATGCTTGCAATGCAAAAATATCACAGGGAGTACTGTCCTACTTATTGCAGCAAAAAACAGTGGGGTTAGGCAGCAATATAATTAGTAGTTAAAAAAGCAAAACATTCCCTAGAATATAGCATCCTTGTAAAATTAAATAGTTGCATTGTTCTCTGACACCTCTGATATATATTCTCCCTAGTAACAGGGACTCAAAGAGGTTCCCATGGAGAATAAGGGGTTCCAGAGAAAATATGAAGCAACAGAAAAATGTGAAAATAAGCTTTCTTTGCTGATCTTAAGTGATGACAAGAGAAAAATAATAAGTAAGGATTGAGCACATGATTTTAAATACATAAAATTATGAAAGTCTTGTGTTCAGACCAAGTGAGGAGATTATCAGAGAATGGTACAGTGACAGCTGTTTCAGCTTTTATTATATAGCAGAAGTAAACCTGTTGGCTTGTGAAATGCCCCTTTTGTATTTCTAGCAGTAACTATCAGCAATTACATTATGATACTAGAACATATGGCAGTGTAATTGAAGGTGTGGCAAGAAATCATAGTTAGGCACTTAGGGCCATATGTTCCCCTCCACTAAGCAGAGTGGAGGGAAGCATATGGGCACAAGTTAGAGTGAGCCACAAAGGGATGGCATAGTCCACCCAGAAGGCAAAGGCAGATAAGTCACACTTTGGTTTGAGTCAAAATGGTGAGCCTTTAGGAATGAGACAGAATCAATCAGAACAAAAGAGAGCTAGCTGAGTGAAAATGGGTAGCTGCTAACTACAGTGTATTTCTACAGATCATTCTAATAGACCAACGATAATGTTGACAGGAAAGGAAGTTGCCAGGAAAACTGTATAACAGTTAAAAGCCATGAGTCCCTCTCTCCCTACCCTCACATCTGACTGCCATGAAATGTATTTTCAAGCAATTGCTCAGATTTAACAATTCTGGTTTTGTTTGTTTGTCTTCCTTCTTCTTGGTCTCAGAAGATATTGCATCATTGTTTAAATCCAGCCATTCTCAGGATAGTGTTGGCAGCAGTTTCTCAGTTCGGAAATGGAGATAAACCAGTGTCTGTTGCACTTAACGGTTATCTTCTTCTTCACTTGTTTCTAAAATGGATACAAAGCCAACTTTCATATCAGGATGGCAAATTCTTCTACCAAAGTTACATTAAACTTTTGACTCGACATACAGGTGAAAGAGGTGGGAAAGTTCATTAATAATTATTTATGTTTTTATTTCAGAGTGTTATCAAAACAGAAGTTACAGAAAGAAAAATAAAAATGAAATCTGTTACATTTTTTTACTCAATAGCTTTTTTCCTCCAAGAGTAGTCTTTGTTTGGGAATACTCAATATGTGAACAATAAGTCAGTTTTTAGTCAGCAATTGATTTTTGATCATTATCTCTATCCAGTATTACTTGTTATCTGTGCCTTCAGAAAATCAATAGCACAATAACTATCTCCAGCATATTACTCATTATCATACAGACTATGTATTGAATCCTATACTATTTTCATTATTGTGATTAACAATGGAAATAGTATGCTGACAATTTTTTTCTAGAGTAGGAGCTGCTTTCTGTGGTGAAAACAAAAGAAATATTTTACTAGTGTCAATGAAGAAAACACAAAATACAATAAGAACATGATTCTATGCTAAAATCTGAATTTCCATATTACCCTGCATCATGCAGCTACAGAAACCAGGCTACACTTTACAATGAACCAACCTTGCAATTAAGTGGTTAACTATTAATAAGAGAAGCAAGAATGCTCAAGCCAAAGAAAAGAAATACAGTTTTAAATTCATACATACCACTGTTGACGGGTCTGGTTTGGTTGCTTGTTTTTTTTTTTTTTCCTCACCAATCAGCGCTATCTTGTTTCACTTAGTGTTAGACATGAAGAAGAGTGAGCTTGTTATGCTTCAGCAGGGGGCAGCATGGTATACAGTTTGCCACTCGATGGTCAGGCTTGAGGTATTAATAACGTGATTTACTAATTACTATGGAGCTTTGCTGGTTACAGACTGTTGTGTAAACTCTATTCCTATCAAAACAGGCACAGAAGTGCTAGTTCCGTGAACAATCTGCAGGACTTGGCATAGATACAAGACATCAGTAAAAAATCAAAGAGGAAAAAATTAATCATTATTCAAAAAGATTGCGGGATGTAGTGTAGGTTAGGACCTCATTTTTTAATCAGTCCTCAGTCATTAGTACATAAGTGCTTCAGATAATAAACATCAGATTACTACTAGTCTCTGTGATGTGCTGCAGACATGAGACTGACACGGTGATAAAATGACACCATTCTCTGCTTGCAAAGCTGTTCCAGGGTCCTTATATCCTACAGTCTCCAGACCAAATGCTCACACTGAAATCAGTTTTGCTAAAGAATGACGCATCAAGCACTGATTCTGAATACATGATTTGTGCTATACATTCGTACAATTGGGAAGATTTATATTTAGAATTGATCATCTGAAGGTCAAAAATGAACATAATTAACCCCAGAAGTATTTTTTTCATAGATGCGCTGTTAGGATCAATACATTTGTTATGAAGGTGTGCTGGGCACTTGCAGTATCCTGCATAATTGATTATACAGTTGATTTAAAGTACTCGGATCCTACTTGGCTTTGTTTTGCCTTTTTTTTTTTTTTTTTAAACTCAGTACCATGAATGAGCTGATTCCAGTTAGTGTTTAAGAATCTGTTTTACTATGTAATTTCCCTGCCATTCTAAATAGACTGTTTTGTCTCTATTACAGTATAAATTAAGGACAGCAGAAAGAAAATTGATTATTAATTTCACTTAAAGCAAAAGAGCAGAATTACTGATATCTGATATTACAGCTTTCTAATGAGGACGGGTAGTTTCTTAAACCAAACAGAAAAATAGCTTTAACTGTTAATCAATTACACCTGGATTAGGAGACATTACTAGCAATTAATGGTCACGTAGTATCAAAATCAATGAGCCTCGCCAAAGAAATAATGAGGCTCATAGCACTTCCACCGTGCAGCTACTGTAACCTCAAATTATTGGATCAATAAAGAAAGTCCCTTATGGAAAGTGAGAAAGCCTAATTTCATGCTGAAAAATATTAGGCAAGGATATCCTAAAGAGAGAATGGCCAAAACATTCTTGAGCTCTACAGATAATTAAGAATGTGTTTCTGCGTAATTTTCATATTGCAAGGGGAAAGAAACATCCATTTTCTTTTTGGTTAATTAATTGTATTCAAAGTGGGTCATGTCACAATTTTGCATGATGTGAAATATGCAGATTTTCAAGATTTTTCAAGATTAGACCAAGTGATACTCAGCAATTTTGCCTTGAGAATTGTAGTTTCTGACTTGAAACTCAAAGCAAAATTGAGGGGCTGGGGAGAATGTTTGCAAATCAACATGGATAAAACTGAATTAAATATTTGTTCAGAACCTACAAAAGCCAAACCCTAAGTTTTGCATTTATTCTTGCTACCACGTCATAAAATCAACAAAAGTGGAGGATGTATGGGTATTTATTTGACTGTTTTCCATCTTTGAAAAAAAGTCTTTTTGTACAGTAATTGTCTATCTAAATACTGGTTTTCTCCATGGCTGGTGAACTTAGGTTTTGGAGTTTTGTATGTTTCATTTTCTGAAAATGGGAGGTATCAGGGAAGATTTCACTCACAATAGTAGCAAATGTCAACAAAAAAAATGCAGCTTGAGTTAGTGAAAAATGGCAAACAAAGCATTTGCAGGGGTGAAGGCACATGTATTTGCATACAGGGTCTGCATGCATGTGTTTTATTCATCTCTATATTCATACCCCTGGTCATGTGATACGGGTGCCATAGAATGCTAAAAGTTTAAGTAAAAAAAAAAAAAATACTAGGAGGAAATTGCAGAGAAAAGGTCAAGTAAATAACCCACTGAGAGTTATAAATGCTCTGGATGAAAGCCACAGCAAACCCAGGTAGGAATCTGCAGAGCAAGGATATGAGATGCTACAAAAAATGGAGTCCTTTGGCCTAGTGTTTATCTACCCTCCAGTGGATGGCATCCATTTCAGGGTTTGGATACAAAGTCCAGCAGTGGGTAGAAATAAATGCAATACAGATAAAGAAATGCTGTTATGATAAACTAACACTTCTTGGTGTGATTAAATCTTACAGAGAAAATATTTAAACACTTCATATTCTATGGCTTTAATGTCTAACACTTAAAATACTTTTCATTGTTTATCTTTACATTCTTAGAACATGAAATCCAAGATTTCTTTAAAATTAATTGCTTTTTAAAATCAGTTTTCAAGGAGAACATATGTTATGGTGTTACATTTTATTACATACTGGGGAAAGATTAAAATTGTTTTATTAGTTCTCAGAGCAGCATTTTCTTTGGTCTTGCAGAACTACTGATATACTGTACTGGTTTTATTTTGTTCAGAATTTAACAGAAAGAAAATAATGTGCTAAAAAAAATCTTAGAAAATACAAGAGTTAAGTCTGACCTTTGTATAGTTACCCCACCAGGGAAGCCAGGTATGCGTGAGAAGGAATAACTGAAATGTCCCATATGTATCAACACTAAAATTTTTTTCTATATATTTTTTGAAGTCAAAGGAACTGTGAAACACCCAGTTCCTGAAACCATTCTTAGATCAGTTCTCTCTTTAGTTATAAAAAAATTGGTTCTTAATAAACTTTTAGTAAGCTTTCTTCAACGTGAAATAATTATTTGAGGGGGAAAAATGTGGGTGACGAAGTATGCATACATTTTTTACCAATTTTGTTTCCTGTAGCTGCTGCATTTTATTCACCTTTCTAATCAGTGCATAGAAATGGATACACAGGTCATATCTGGAAATTTATAGTTCTGAAAGCAGAATGTAACTGGCTATAATACAAATACCCTGACAATCTCTACTCAGACCATAGTAAGGGAAAGAGGAATAAAATAATGGCCTTCGCAAATTCAGCTATTTATGTTTTATTTTGAGCTTGAGTTTTCTCTTCAGCAACCCCACCTAGCTAAATTTCACATAAAGAAGTCTCAGGATTAACCTGTGATGCGGTGGAAGGTCAGCAAAAAACATTCAAACATCGAGGAGCACTATGAATGGGCTTTTAGCTCCACTTTCTCTCCTTATGTGTCACTGTGTCTAATGTAAAAAGATAACATTTGTTTGCTCATTAAGTAAAAATTTTCCTTCAATTTTCCGATGGAATAGAAACCAGGTAACTTTTCTTTATACTTTTGCCTACTAGGATAATATATTCTTTTGAAGAGACAAAATTAATGTTTCTGCCTCACTATATTGTCCATGTTCATCTTCACTACTGGCCAATATCTTCTAAATATTTGCTAAATGATATCAGGCTTGTCAAAGTGACTTAAACAAATTAATTGATTACCTACCAGAGGAAACGCTAGAGCAGAGCTTATAGGAAGTGAATTTTTTTCTTAATCACTGCAGGATTATGTTTAAAATTTCCCCTTACATAATACACTGGAAATACATTTGTGAGATAAATAAAATGTTCTCGAGGATTTTTATTTAGCAAGACAAAAGAGATGCAGCCTAATATGTTGTCTTCCCTGCCCCTTTTCATTATCCTTTTGCATCCTGTCCCATATGTGTAGAATTTTCAAAAGTTTTCTAGGCAGGCTCTCCATTTAATGTTACATTCAAAATTTTAAAAGCTTATTCTTAATTTAAAAAAAAAAATCTTTAATTTTCTCTGTCTTTGGATTCAAAGACACCTATCCACTGTCTAACATCAAAACTTTATGCATTGGTTTAGCATGGATGGTAAACACCAAATAGTGGCAGACTTTAAGATTGATGGCCGGATTGGCCAATTAAAATAGGGATACGCCTCTGGGTCACACAGGTTTAAAAATCAGAAGAACCCAAAAAACTACCTTCTTTCTTCAGGCTTGCAGGTAACGCTGGCTCTCGCAGGGGCTGCTGCGCGGAGCTGCCCAGGCCGGCCGGGCCCGCCGCTCCCCTGCCGCGGAGAGGGGCTGGCCTTGGCCTGGCCGCGCCTCTGGGCCCCATCACTGCTGGCAGGGCAGGGCAGGGCAGGCTGCGGCTGAACATCTAGCCCCTGATAGCAGCTCCGGGCAGGCAGGGCTGGTCCTAATGTGCTGTGGGACCCTCCCAGGGTCTGCATGGCCCGGCCAAGCTCTGTTTCTGCTGCTGGCCAGGCTGGGCCCACCCCTGAGACCAGTCCCGGGCAGCGAGGAGGAGGAGGGGGAGAAGCCCTTGGCCTGAGAGGCTGCCAAAGACAGAGATCCTGTGAGCGCCGAAGGCGCTGGGAAAGATTTAACTCTTTCTTGGCACAACTGAAGCTTCTAGAACCCTAAATTTTTTCTGATGGAGAGAAACAGCCAGAGTGGGAGATATTTAAAGAGACAATATGAAGATATTAAAGTTAGTGAAGGAAGATTGACCCCTTATGTGGAAGAGGTGACAGGTTGCCTTGGGCCTAGGCTGAAACCTGCTATGAATTGTGGTAACAGACTATAATATGAATATGCTAAAATATTCCTTTAAATCATGGAGAATATGATTTGGGGAAGATGATTGCTTAATTTGTGGATTTGAGCAGAGGTATTTGTGCTTGACTGAGTGAATATTGAATTAGTAGCAGTGTTCTTGTCATCCCATGAGATGTTTGAACAGAGACAGAGGGGATGAAGATGAAGCCCTCTGCGCCAGTGAAGAAGTGAGAAGTTATCTCTGTTGCCTGAGATGAAGAAATCCTTTGTCTCTGAGCTGTTCATTCTTAAAATGACACCCCAGTATGCATGAGTCCATGGCCCATACATAGTCACAGGAAAGGTTATGTGATATGGGAGGTCCATAGCTGCAGATTTTCCTCTGGGTGCCTGCTGTTGGGAGAGTTAAAAGCCACAAGCAGATGTTTTTTCTTGTGGAAAGTTACCAGAACAAATCAGGAGAGAGTTCTCTCTCTAAAAGGACTGAATGAAAGATGATTTTATAAGTGGAACTGACCTAGAGTTCTGTCTCTTTACACTGTTTGTGGGAACATGAACACTGTTGGGAGGAGGAGGAGTGTTTTGAAAAATTCATTCTGATTCTCATTTTCATCTTTCAGTGTGTGTTAATAAATCTATCTTAACTATAGAAAGATTAGAGCCGCCTTTGCTTCTCTCCTGATCCATTCTCACAACAGATTTCTGGTAGACACTCAAACCACTGCACTAAATTTGGTAAACAAAGAATTTGGTGAGCATGAAACCATTTCATAATTGGTATTTCCACCTGGTTACAAACTTAAAATCATCACACTTTGTCAAAGTTAAATTCATGATGATTATGTAAAATCCTTAAAAGAGGTACGACTTCACAGATGGAAGATGAAGTATCCATCATGTTGTAATATATGTATGTGACACCGGATAGTACAAAAATGTGTAATGTGTTCTCTAAAACAGCAGTCCTTGGTTGTATTTACTTTTTATAATAGACATACATACCCTTTAATTAGGTTTCCAATCTTCTTTGAATTCTGCTCCTCAGAGTAGCTCATGTATAGAGAGTATTTTTTGCATGGAGTTTGGTCTTCTGCTTAGTTTGGGAACAATCCCTTTGTCTTCATCTCTGCTTTTCCCCCCCACAGCTTTTCTTCTAGAAAAACCTCATAGGGTAGCTGAAAATATCTTTGCTTTCATAACAACTATATTTCTTTTTTTTTTGCCCCTTTATTTTTCTTTCAATATTGCATAGTTGATTCTGAGTTTCTTTATGTCCATTTGGGGACTTGTGGTACGCTTATCAATATTTTGAGCACAAATCAAATCACGACAAAGGCTCTCATATTCACACCCATCAGTTCAGGACTTGACATATGAGACTGTGTCCTATGTCTCCTTTGTTAGACAGCTCTGAGATCATTTCAGCATACTTTGGTTTATTAAAGAACTGTTCAGTTGTTGAGTCAGTTTGACAACTGTGTTTTTCCACACATGTAAGGGGAAGGGTGTACACAGTCAAATTTTTATGTACACACCGAGATGCCTATCTTAAATTCCCAATATGCTGTTCTCCACAAGAGTTATTGATAAAATCCTTTAATTGCCTCTCCACTGACTGTAAGCTGGATGTGCAACAGACAAAATGCATCTCACTCAACACAATCTGAGGAAAACTGTGTTGAATAAGGCACCCGTAACAAATAATAGACTACTTTTCCAATAAAAGTAAAGGTAAGAGCATCTTCTTTCTCATCTAATGTGCATCACATCACACCTTCTCATAATCCTGAGCTGATTATTCCTTTGAAGGACTAGTTATGAATTAATCCATTGACCCAAGCAAACTCACTTTCTCTTTGTTGCTGAAGACACTAGCAAGTTACTGTTCAAAGGAATTTATAGAATTCATCAATTATTGGTGTTATTTACACCAATGGCTACAATCAAAACATTACAGGTATTAAAAGGTGAAAAATTGTACATTAGAAACTACAATATATTTCCATTCTCTGGCACTGAGAACACACACAGTGTATTCTTTGCAAAGTACTTGCTATGTATGCAAGTAGATAAATACTACCACTCTAGCTTCTCTTGAAGCATCTAGGCATTGGTAAGATTTAACTCATCTTGCTTCCGTCATTCTCCACTACCAGATAAAAATAACATTTATTTTCCATTATCAATAAAGCTAAAGAGTATGTTCATTTAGGCTAACAATTTACATAAAATCCAAAGTAATACCTGCATTGAATCTAAAAATTTTTATTTGAATAAGATCTCTTTCAGACAAGCATTCTTTCAAAGAGTTCGAGCAGTGGTGATCCTGCCTTTTATGGTGAGCTATTCTAACAGCTAATTATTCCCACTGTTAAAATTTGCACTTTTTTCCTTTCTTCTTTGCTTGAGATGCTGCTTGTTCAAGTTGCTATGCCTTTGTTTACCAGATTAAAGATTGCTTGGGTTCTTTGTTGTTTGTGTACTTGGTGTGGGCTCCTGAGGGTGACATTCACAACTTCTCTGAAATTTCCTCACTTTGTGATCTACGCCTACCTACTGAGCAAAGTCAAAGTGATATTAAAATAAAGGGGGAAAATGAAACAAAGCAGGTATTCTCAACTAAATGAGACTTGTTGATTTCATAGGTAGGTATCCTTTTTATCTCTTGAGTGATCTCTCCCATATATGTACTTCCTATATTTCAAAAATAGCTTATTTTATTATTATTTTATTCTTAAAAATCTAAAGAGAAATTTATTGCCTGTCAGTGTGTTGCAATGTAAGTGTAACTGTAAGTAACGGTGTGCTCTAGTCACAAGTAAAAAAAAAAAAGTTAGAGGCAAGACAGACCTGATTAACAAAATAACAAAATGGCAGACTTGTATGATGCTTTTCAAACCTTTTGGCTAAGATTTTTCTCTCTGAAAATGCATACTAGATTTCTCTGTGTCAGTGATTGTCAGAAATGATGATGAATGAAAGAAAGTCAGAAGCCAGGAAAGTAGAGCAGATAATCATCATTATCTTGTTTTCTGAGGACACTGTTTAACAGCAGTAGAGCATTGTAGTGGTTTACCACTATCTTTTCACTATCCGTGATGCAAGTGTTACAAAAATCCAGAAATGCATGCTGCTGCTAGGATTTCATATGGCCACTTCTGAAATGGGTTTATTTTTGCTTGCTTGTATATGGTGAAAAGTGGCAGATAATTGTAGAAGCAAATATATTCAATTGAAAACTTTTGGACAGATAAATGAAATTTGTCTATTTAAATGGCTAGTCAAGTTGTTTATCAACAGTCCATTGTGGTAGGTATGTCTTGCTGTCACGGCTCAAATTGCACAGAGGTGATAAAGGTCAGAAGACAAAAATGGCATAACTACCAAAGTGCATGCCTCTTTATGTGCTAAGAAAACCTGCTTCTTGCTTCTGTATGGTGCACGTGTAGTCAGTGCTCCCAAAGTTTCAGGACACTTTCCTGCATTTTTGAAGAGAAAGCCACACTCGTCGTATCTCACAGGTTGCTGACAAGGACTGTTCCACTGAGACAGTGAAACTGAGTAAGACTGTGTAAACAAATATCCTATATAAAGTAAATGATTTTTTGAAGACATAACTCTTCCTCTAATTTGAAATAATGTATTAAAAGTTTGTTGGTTTGTTGTGGATTTTTTCATCCTAGCACAGTAAACAAGTATTTCAAGGTTCCTAAATCAGGTTAAACTGGAGAAACTGATTTAGAAGTAGTCGATAGATAAGCAATAATACCTGTGAGCAGTAGAAATGTTTTCCTCAATCAAAAAAAATGCTGAAAAACTGTTTCCATATAAGGTGTTAGACAAAAATGTACAGTAATGCAAAGGTATTAGTGAAAGTACTTGAAAGTTCTTTTTTACCTTACATAAGAAGAACTAAAATAACCTAGCACTTCAAAGTGGGAATGCTTTAATGCTTCCCAACAATTTTTGTTGGTAATGCTTTCTTATTTCAAGGGATTCCAAATTTGCATTGATATCATCTTGGTTTATTTAGCCAATGCAGCTACACATTCAACCTCTATCCACCTCCTGAGCATGGTGAAGAGTATTTCTTTCACATTTCTAAGGAGTTTGTAAAATATATGGGATCCTCTGAGGCATTTAATAATTTCTTTTTTTTTTTTTTCTGAGAAACTAACATTTCTTTGGAGAGACTTTTTCCCCCTATGAAACTTCGCCCTACTTCTTGGCATAATATAAGAAACAGAAGGGGTTTTTTTTAACAAAAGAGCTAACCTTTCAGAAGAAAATTGTATGACACTAAGGCTTTTTGTGTATTGCAGCATGTTTCTTTATGCTAGAATGCAAGTTAAATTAAAGGAAGACCACTATAATAGTCTTCTAATTATATTTTTGTAAACCCCATTGATTGCATAATGTGTAGCAAGTGAATCACCTTGATGTGATTATGACAATGACATTATCTAAAATGTTGCTAAATGTTGGACCCCACAAATTTGTGTTAACTGATAAATATAGCTGCATGAATTTCATAATCCTAAATAAGGTAATTAGATAAAATGTCCTGACATCAGATGAAAAACTGCATTATATTGTTAAGAAGGTTTGTCAGAAAACTTGGTTTTGAAACCTGGAAAAAGTAAACCTTTATGTAATGTTTAAAAATAAAAAAAGGGAAAAAAATCCCAAAACAATGGAGAAGAAATTTGGTATACCAAAAAGCTACAGAATGCAGTAGTCTGGAGGACAAAATAGAGGACAGAATGAGCACACTTCTGAGAATGTCATGTTGTCTGCAATATAAAGCACATTTCTAACAGGCAGGCGTTTTTAATGATCTACCTTTAGGATGATGAGTGAACTGGCTGTCAGTTTTTTCCATGTTTTCTAACAGAATTTATCACTGCATTAGTAGAACTGCAAACATCTTTTCCAAATAATTTTACTAATTTTCCAAGCCTTACCACATCACCAATCTGAAGTGCATTTTTTTTTGTACTAAAACCAACTTCAGATAATGAAAGCTGACAGAAGGTTCTTTGTTTTGACAAATACAGTATTTTAATTACTATGCCTACTAAACACCTCATTACTATTTGAGCACAAAAATCTAATCTAGAAGTCCTTTGTCTCAGTTCTCTAATGTTGTAGAAACAGATATAATAGTCTAATGCCTTCTGTTTTCCAATTTCTGAAAGTTTTTTTCTTACAGGCTCTGTTAGTTTTTTACATCTGGCTTTTGAACCCTGTAAAAAGGCACAGAGACAGGACACACTTCCTTGCTGGTTTTGTAAATATTTTACTAGGTTTTAGATAAAATAAATGAAAAACCAACTTCTTAAATCTCCTAAATAAGATGCATCCTAAGTAAAGCCTTCCACGAAGAACAACTGGATTGCAGTGCAGCCACTACTGAATATTTATACAATGATTGTGGGAACACCCATTGCTTTAGGGTTGTTATAAGTATTTTCTGATATAATTCCTCAAAATTTACTATTTACTGAGGACTATAACTGCATTATTAATTCTATTTATTTCAGAAAGTTAGTTTAGACATAATAATTACTCCTTTCTGACTATCGTTGAGTGCAGTTACAGATATGCTTCTTTGTCATTGTTTTGATTTGTTAGTACGTGCTGATAACACCACAACCTAAGGAGTCTACATGAAAATTAATTAGACTGTTTTTTATGGGGGCCAATGTGAGTAGATAAATGGTTCATGATAAATGAACTCTCAGGCCACAAACTAGAGCATTTATTGATTCACTGGCCATTTTTCCTGGAATTTACTTCGTAGCAAAAAGAATATTGCTATATACTTAAATAAAGGTTTTGAGTATTATGCTAGCCTTTTACCAGGCAGTAATAAGTGCCCTAACCAAACTCATTCTGCTTTGCTTCCCATTCATTTTGCTGTCATCCTCAGCATTATTATCCACTACAGAGGTTCAGCAAATTTTAATACGTTTATCTGGAATATAAAGTTGTAAGATCCAGCCTCCACACATTCTTTATATCCTCATGGTGTCTAACAAAAAAACCAAACAAATCTTATATTAATTGAGATATCTGTCCAAATACACTTTAAATGGGGATCCCATTTCAGTCAGAAAAGCTACTATCTGTTGGGCTTTTTGAAGTATTGGTAGAGTTTATTATGTAATACCAGATTCAGTTTTAATATTTGATGTATCAGCTGATTAAATATTAGTTCCTCGTATAGCTTCTAACATATATGCACAGTTAATACCCAGTATTTATGCTTATAAAATAGTTGAGACATAAGGGATTGTTTAACACTATAGGGCTTTGTTGCCTTTGGCTAGTCTAGATGTACTTAATTATAAGGTTTAAATTCACTTGGGTTTTGTAAACCATTTACACACAGAAAGCAGAATAGTCACAGCAACATTTCCATTTAGAATATTGAAGTCTTAATTGAAGATAACATTCATTTTTTTTCTTTCTTGTTTTTTTAAACTCCCCTCCAAGCTCTTTCTGTTACGAACTTAATTACCTGAGAGAAAAACTATTAAAAAAAAAAAATAAGCCAAGGAAATATTTATCATTGAAGAGTATCTAATCTTTAAGGAATGCGTTCTTTAACATGATTCACATGGGACATGTGCATGAAAGTCAAATATCATGTTTCAGATACTTGGGGAAAAAATTGTTGTCTCTCAAAGAATGCTGAAATAGAGGGGAAAGGATAGCATCAGACATACGGTTTCTGGACTGGTGGTCAATAGCCAGGCCTTTTGCATTACATAGGTCCTGCTGGGGAGTGTTTCTTATATTGTTCACTGATAGTCACTTTAGATACTAGTTTTAGTTGCCAAGTGAAAGACTTTAGGGAATTATTTATCTGGCTGTTCTTGGTGCAGCAGTAGCTAACAGAGTGAGATGGAAAACAGACTTGGCTGATTTCGAAATCTGCAGGCTAGAA
Source organism: Cettia cetti (assembly GCA_013401135.1). NCBI lineage: Eukaryota > Metazoa > Chordata > Aves > Passeriformes > Sylviidae > Cettia > Cettia cetti. The sequence goes on from VZUI01001733.1 coordinate 40,198, forward strand.
AGACATGGAGGAGGAGGATCTCTAATAAATCATCTGAAATGGAAAAATATTCGCTGCTCTTGCTGGCCCCCCTTCTATGTCATTAATAGCACAGGAGAACAAAGACATCTCACTGATGTTACAAGGCCCAAAGCTTCCTTGAGTAATTTTGCACAGAGTCTTAAAGAGGATAATATTTTTTTCTAGAATGATTCTTTCATACTCTCTGTTCTAGTAAAGCAGAGTTGCTTTGACCTGAAAGAAGTCTTTCTCCCGTGAAAGCCTTGCCTAGGGTCCCCTTCCAGAGCAAGAGAATTTTGAAATCTGCTGAGCTCCAATACTGCTTACGCTGTATAGAAGAGAGAGTACACTATAAAAAGTGGTTCAGTAATGTGATACATATTTTTTATTGGCTATTCTTGTCCTTAGCCCTTAGATTTTGATGCCTATCAGAACCAAGATCTAACCATTATGGTTGGTACTAGTTCATTATGTCAGCCAGTGTCATTCTGGGATCATCTGCCAATTCTGTGCTCAATTTAACCCAAAGGCTTGAATTCACTGATGTAGCCAGCAATGTCTGGTTGGACTAGGAAGTCTAAGGTGGATAGATTTCTTTTCTTTAGTGCTGTGTGTTAGGAGAGTAGTGTGCCTAAACCACATAGCTCTGAAGGACTTTGTTCTTTTGCTGCCTTCTTTTAGTATTTATTCTGCTAGTATTGATTCAAGTTGTAGAGAATTCTTTTGAACTGAGATATAAGGTCCATTATACTTAGGAAGATTTTAAGAAAAATTAAGATTTGAAAAAGTGATGGCATTATTTATTCTAGAAATGACATGTAAGTAAGTCTCTCCTGTGTGTTCTATTCATAATGACTTTAAATCACCCCTTCAGATGTTCAATTCACCCCAATAAAAAACCTCCAAGGACTCATTCAGTTAGCGAGTAGTCCCTTGATCTCTATGCCCATTACTTCCACAGAATGTTAAATGGCAGAACCTTGGTCTTACTGGTTAAGTCTATATATCATTCATTGAAAAGACAATGATTTCACTGAATATGCTGATATTTGTCACTGTCTTTGTCACAGTGGTGTAAAAATGGTGATTGGAGCATACTGGTGGAAAATGATTTATAACCATTGCGAGTGGAACTCATTTGGAAGGCTAAAGGTTTTATTGTTGCTTTCTCAGCTGTGCTTTCAAGTAGATTAAGTGTGGTCTAGATGCTACACAGATGAGGATCTGAATCATGTAAGAAGGGGAAATAGTTTATATAGAATTCTGAGGTTGTAGCTAACCAAAGTAGAGCAGATCTAGAAAATCCCAGATTTTTTTGATTTGAAACCTTCCGAATTTTGATATGAGCTAGTAATTAGATTTATCTGTTCTTTTAATATGTAAAATTTACGGACAAAGATCACAAAGAAGGATTCATGTAAAATATAACTATCACGAAAGATATTTTCCTTGTTCAATCAAGTGTGCTTAAAGACAAAACCAAAATAAATACAAATATTAAATTAAATCCTTACACTAAAATAATAAAAAAACCCAAACCAACTAATCTTTCCTTATAAATGAAATTGCATATCTAGACTGTCAGGACCAATATCATGTAATTTTTATATCTGCAACGTAACTGCTAATGAACAAGTATAGCTGGTTCAATTAACTTCTGTAACTGAGTTGAAGCACTATTTTGTATTTTAATGTACGTACAATCTACTAATTTTTAGTAGTGACAGTCATTCCATGGTTTTTGAACAACAGTACTTTTCTGACTAGGCACCAGCTAAAAAAATAGAGAAGTAAAAGTGAGTAAACATTCCTAAAATGCATAGTTAACCAATCATTTTTTAAAAAAAGCTGAGAATTTAGCACGGTATAGAAGCAAAACTAATGAAATTCTGAGACTAAAGCTTAAAACAACCAAATAAAATAACAACAATGAACAACAACAACAAAACAAATGAACTAATAATACCATCTAGTTAGATAAACACTCACTGATTCTTTAATTAAACTCCTGTCTCTTTAAGGTCTTTACGCTGAAATTCCTTTAGGAATCTAGGAGCTCTGGAGCTTTTTGCTGATTTAAGCAGTCAGCACTATACTCACAGGAAGCCATAAAAAGTACTGGAGAAATAGTATTGAGAAAAGTACCTGCTGGAATTCTGCATACTTAAGAGAAAAGTAGCTAAAAAACCCTCATGTTTCAGAGGTAGAATGCCCCAAGAACAATAATTTAAGTAATTTTTTTTTTGTTGTTCAGAACAGCATCTGCTTTTTTATGGTGTGGCCAGGATTGTTATCTCATTATCTTCTCCAGTAACTAATTTCTGTAGGAATGGAGGAATTCATGTAGGAATGCCCTAAATGTATAGCCAAATTTTGTATGTTGTTACAATATTGTGGTATGCACTGACAGATTTTTGTCTTTGTCTTTTGATTAACAGTAAGGATCAAACTCTATTTTCAACTTAAAATGGGTTTTTGTGAAGTGAAATACTCTTGGCTAGATAATTGGAGATAACATTCTATATATATTTTGGAGAGGCTGTTGTTATACATTCCTTTTTCTGTTTTAGGAAGAGAATGAAATATTGTAGAGATAAGCAAGTGATTAAGTGAATATTTCAGTTATCTCTATATGAATCCCTCTCCCTTGATATTTAGATGATTTTTAATAATATACTAGGCTTTTTAAAAATATATAGTTTCCAAACATATCACTGCACAGTGAGGCTTCAATTTAAATTACTAACATTTTAATGGTCTGGGTAACGGCATTACACCTGAGTAAAAACTGCAGGAATACTTGTATTCTGTAAGTAATACAGGAAAAGCCACCTAAATATGTGAGAATGATGTGTCAGGAGAGCCAGTTAGCACAGAATCTGTCACTCAGGTTAGCGATCTGTTACAGAGCAGTTGGCCCCCTTTCCCATCATTTTAGACATGTACTGGAAGAACTAGAAGTGTGATATGCAGTTGCAAGAGAACAAAACTACTAGGACTGTGAAGGACTGTAGATTTTTGAAATCTGAAGAAATAGATCTGACTACCATTTTAGACACATCTTAAAGAGACATTTTGTATCTTAATGTATTGGTTTGGCAGGGCATGGTTTTTGGTAGCAGGGCATCAACTAAGATGGTTCCTGTGAGAAGCTGCTGAAGCATCCCACCGTGTCCAGCAGAGCCAGTCCCTGATGGCTCTGAAGATGGACATGCTGCTGGCAAAAACTGGGCCAATGAGAGGGTTAACACCTCTATTATAGCATATTTAAGAAGAAAATCAAAACAAAGTCACAGGCTTTTTGCTCCTAGCCAGAGAAGAGGAGGAGGTGAGACCGTGTGAGGGAAAGAACATGGCCACACCAAGGCCAGTAGAGAAGTAGGGGCAGGAGGTGCTCCAGGGGCTGGAGCTGAGATTCCTCTGCAGGCCATGGTGATGACCATGGTGAAGCTGCTGTGCCCCTGCAGCCCCTGGGAATCCATGGGGGACTCAGAGATCCACCCACAGCCCGTGGGGGAGGTGCCCATGCCAGAGTGGGTGGATGCCTGGAGGAGGCTGTGATCCAGTGGGAGACCTGGTGGAGAGAGGGGGGCCCTGCTTCCAGGCTGGAGCAGCCTGC
>VZUI01001741.1:0-31363 GCA_013401135.1 Cettia cetti
CCAGCAAATGGGTCTGTGGGCTACAGCCTCCCCCACCCCGAAGAGAGCCAGAGATGATGCTTAGCAGGGCTGCTGGGTTTGGCTCACATTCTTTTCCTTGTTTACTTGTTTGTTTCAGGTGATTGATCTAATCTCAGCAGTTTGACTTTCAGTCCAAAGTCCCAAACAGGTATCTTCAGGGAAGCTTCTTTGGTTGTAGCTTCTTTAAACAGTTTTTGTTATAATGAGCAAAAATTTATATCGATGTTTGTGGCATGAACAATTTCAGTCTCTGACTGCTGTCCAGGGCAGCAGTGGAGTCACCACCCTGGAGGGATTTAAAATACGTGTGGATGTGACACCTAGGGACATGGGCTTGGCAATATTGGGGTAAGGGTTGGACTTCATGACCTTAAAGAGCTTTTCCAGCTTAAATGATTTTATGATTCTCACCAGGGTGTATCTACAATACAACAGAATGGGGCTGGGAGGAGGAAGATATTTTTCTCCTTTTCTCTCATCAGGAAAGCAGAGAGAGGGACAGCTGAAAGTTTGTTATGGCTTTACCTTCACTGACTATAGCACTTACTGGCACACCTAGTTTTCTGTGGCTTTCCTGTGACTACTTTTCCCTAAAACAATAGCTCAGTTGTTTCAGAAGCTATTGTTGGTCTCACTGATTTCTGAAACAGAAAGAATTTTGTTTTCTCTGAGCTATACTGACACAAGATGTATTTTGTTTGTATTTTTCAGTGTCCTGAAAAGTTCTTAAAATAAAAAGAGTAAAGAGAGGAATTGAGACATTTAATACATTGACTTAGGAATTTAATTGCAATATGCATCTGGTATTTAATAGATGTGAGGCTCAGAAAGGCCAGCGTTAGAAAGAAATTTCTATGAAAATATCAGAAGGTGATTGATAGGACTCTGTTGCATGTTGGAAGACGAAAAGACCTGCGAATTGTAGCAAATCATATTACGCTTGAAGTATATCCACATTTCTTCCTGAAGATGTAGAGTAGATCAGCCCCCAGCACTTGAATGGAGAAATTACCTTTGTTTTCAGGAGGCAGGTTGCATAATTCCTGTGCTACATTCAGAAGTTTGCTGATCTGTCATTTTTGTTCTGAAAACCTGAAAACCTTAAGCCACTGTTCTTCCTTTGTTCAAGGTCCTTTAACCTTTTAAAAGGGGTTATAAGTTATTGCTCCTGTAACTTCCATTGTTGTATCTGCTTTATTGCTTGATCTACAGTTCTGCAAACTCCCGACCAATTGCTATTTCCACTTGTGAGGGACTCCCACAAAGACGTGAAAAATTCAATCAGGATTATTTTTACCACTATTTAAATGTAACTTCTCTTTTTGACCATTCAAATCTAGAACATTGAAATTTAAAACATTTCAGAAAGAGGGCACTGCAATGATGTTTGCAAGCTAATCGCTTTTCTTGTATACTTTTTATTTGTGTAGCTGTCATCTTCTATCTGTCTTCTACCTTGGGACAAAGTCTGTTTTTCTACAAGAACTGAACAATTTGATAGGCTGAATTGTTAAAGGTTATAAATAGCAAAAAAGTCATTTCAGGAGGCTGTGTTTGGCTCAGCCTTTGCCTCTGCATGCTAAGTATTAGAGGTGAGATTTAAAAAAATGATTGTTATATTTATGCTATATTTGTCATGATAATTTCTCATGAGTTGCTGTACTGTCCTCACTAAATGATTTCATAGGTAGACTATTACTAAACTTGATTAGTTTACTGTCTCAGGATACAAAAACATTTTAGGAAAGTCTGAAAATACTCCAGTGTACATGCAGAGATATTAGAGGCAGGAGAAAACATCATCCAACTTGGATTTTGATCCATATAATATATCTGTGGAATTTTGCTTAGCACTCTAATTCTGATTAAACTACAGCATATCTTTATTATGGTCAGTCTAGACACTATAAAGTCTGCACAGGACAGCTAATTCAGAACATCCATTTGCAGGCTGGTCTGATGGGCTACTTTCAAAAGCAATCTTAAGCTCTGACAGGAACACAGAGATTATATTTTCTGATAAACTTGTTCTGTGAAATTTGCTGTGTAACTAGGTACTCTGACAGTGAACAAAGATTTCATTATTTATTGACTGTGCATATATGCTTTAGTAATTAAATTTTGATTACTAATATTGGCATATTTACACATGCAAGCAGTTTTTTTTCATGGTGAGAGCAGTCTTGTTGCATTACCTGGCACTTTTCAGACAACTACAAATCTATATTTTGAGCAAAGTTCTAGTATGTGGTTGAACAGTAGGTATGTGAAATTACAGACCAATGGTGGCATCCATGCCATCACTTTGTTTTCACTTTCCTCCTCTATACCTACACACAGATATTTTCTCATTCCTGCACACATGTTAATTCTACCAATCATGCACCCTTAAGTATATCCTTCTGTCTATAATTTATGCAATTATTCATTTTTCTCTGGCTGTTGTGGAATAAACAGTTGCATTTTTAAACTTAAGTCAGCTGGGTATACTGAACAACATTGGAAAAGCACAGAATCACAGGTTCATTTAAGTTTGAAAAGACCTCCAATATAATTGAATCCAACCTTTGTCTGACCACTACCTTTCCAACTGAACAACAGCAGTAAGTCCAGTCCTTTCTTGAATCTTTAGGGATTGTGACTCCACCACCTCCCTGGGCAGCCTATTCCAATGTTTATTAACCCTTTCCTTGAAGAAATTCTTCCCAATGTCAAATCCAAATCTCCTCTGACACAGCTTGAGGCCATTTCCTCTTATCCTGTTGCTGGTTGCCTGGGAGAAGAGACCAAATCCCACCTAGCTCCTTTCAGGAAGTTGTAGAGAGTGATAAGGTCACTTGTGAGACTTTTTCTCCAGGCTAAACAACTTCAGCTACCTCAGCTACTCCTCGTATGACTTACACTTTAGACCTTCTCCAGCTTCATTACCCTCCACTGGATTCACTCCAGCGCTGCATGACTTCATTTTCCATCGGGCAGCTGCCCAGTCACTCTTTCCCCAGTGTATAGCCCTGCATGGGGTTATTGTAGCCAAAGTGCAGGACTTGTCACTTGGCCTTGTTGAATTGGCCACTGGCCTCAGTCCTTCAGTCCAGCCTGTCCAGATCTATCTGCAGAGCTTTCTTACCCTCCAGCAGATCAACATGGCCACCCAATTTTGTGTTGTACTTTCTGATGCATCCCTTGTCCTGATAATATTGAACAGGACTGGCCCCAGTGCTGAGACCTGGAGAACACCACTGGTGCCTGGCTGCCAGCTGGATGCAGCACCATTCACCACCACTCTCTGGGCCTGGCCATCCAGCCAGTTCCCAACCCAGCAGAGTGCTCCTGTCCAAGCCATGGGCTGCCAGCTTTTCCAGGAGAATGCAATCACGGACAGTTCAAAAACTTTGCTCTAGGTGTATGTAGACAACATCCATAGCTTTCCCTTTGTCCACCAGGTAAGTGACCTGGTAAAAGAAGGAGGTCAGGCAGGACCTGCCTTTCTCAAACACCTGCTGCTGATCCCCTGGTTGTCCTGCAGGTGCCTAGTGATCACACTCAGGTGGTCTGCTCCATAACCCTGCTGAACATAGAGGTCAGGGTGACGGGCCAGTGGTTCCTCAGAACTTTCCAGCCCCTCTTGGAGATGTACATCACACTGGCCAACCTGCAGTCATCTGGGACTCCCCCAGTTAACTAGGATAGATGATAAATGATGGAGAGTGTCTCAGCAAGGCTTTTCTACCAGCTTCCTCTGCACCCTTGGATGAATCCTATCCGGTGCCACAGACTTACACATGTCTAAATTGCTCAGCAAGTCACTAACTACTTTCTCTTGGATTACAGGGGGACTATTCTGCTCCTAGTCTATTCTCCCCATCAGGAGCCTGGTTTCCCTAAGAATAACTGGTCTTACAGTTAAAATTGGGGGCAAAGAAGGCATTAAGCACCTCTGACTTCACCTTGTCCTTGCTGACATTGTCTCCCTTGCTGACATTGAACACACATATGTGTTCAATAAAGCATGGAGATTTTCTTTGTCTCTCCTTTTGTTGCTGATGTATTATAAAAACATTTTTAAAACATTGTTCACACCAGTGATTGACCAGATTGAATTCTAATTGAACTTTTTCCTTTCTAATTTTCTCTCTACATGACCAAACGACATCTTACATTCTTCTGGAGTTGCCTGCCCGTTCTTCCAAAGGTCATAAATTCTATTTTTTTCCCCAGAATTCCTCCAAAAGCAAAGCCATGCTGTGGTAGATTAAGCTCTTGGCTGATTATGTGTACTGAATACTTCCTTTGTACTGTCTTAATTTCCAGCACTGTAAAATCAATATGCATAATCTGAAAAAAAGGGTTTGCAAGGAAAATTGGGATGGTTATATTATGTGATGTCTAGACACAAGAACTGCCATATGGGATCAGAACAAAAATCCACTTAGCTCATTATCTTTTCCCTGACAGTAGTCTGTAGGGGATTTTCAGGGGGAAGAACATACCAAAATAAAAAGCATACATGAATTGTTCCCTAGAAGGCTTCTCATTTTCCAAAGATAAGCCACAGAAAAATCTTCCTTTGCTCTAGTTGGATACTGTATCATCATGCTTAACAAGACAAATGCAACTATGCCCTTTTAACTTACCTAAACCATTATGAACTTACCCAGAATGTTTGCTTTCACAGTCCTTTATGGCCAAAAATCCCACTACTTAATTATACACAACAAGCTCATCATATGCACTTGTGAGCATGCTGCCTGAAGGTTTCTTTGTATATATCCTGTGCTTCCAATGTTTTTGAGAGAGAGCACATAATATTTTCAGGTGTGCTACCACTGTATTCACATAAGGATGTACTCTCTCATTCATGTATTTTCCAAGTTCAAAACTCATATTTTATGTAGTTTCTCCCTTCAAGCAAATTTGTCTCCATCTTATTCTGTATTCAGAACTGGCAGAGTAATATTCATTAGATGAAGGTTTTCCACTTTTATAAATGCAACTGTAAAAGATGTCATAATGATATTTTCTAGTTCTCACTTCCCTAAAAAACATTCTACCATACTGTAGAGGGTTGCAATAAAGGGACTCAAGGGATGCTGCAGTTTCACTCTGAGACCGAAAACCTGGTCCCAAGAAACTTTACAGAAAATAATTAGCTGCGCAATGTGCTGTAAAAACAAAATCATGATTTACACCAATTATGTTTATCATGCAAATGCACTACCTTTAAGTTTAATCTCTTCTGAGTTTTCCTGCACAGTTAAGTCTTTTATTACATTATTTTATGTCTTTGGTCAGAGAAGTAAAACATGCACAGCTAACGGTGATTAATGCCTGCTCCCAGAAGGAGGCAAAATTTTGTAACTTAAAAGAACTTACGGATCGTTGTCCAAATAAATACAGACAGATACTTGAAGCTGAAAACTTTGGGCAGACTATGAAAGAACCACAGACAGAAGCACAAAGAAGAGGATAAAAGGACAATTAGAACAGCACACTTTGCACCTTTCAGAAGCAAAACTCAGTTCAAATTCAGCATTCACACAAGTATTCTCATGTTAGCCTTCCAGTGTGTTTAGCAATCAAGGGGATGCAGAATGGAACCAAAGCATTCTACAATATCTCCTGGAAGAGAAAGAAGAAATACCAGCAGTAGGAAGACTACTGTTAATCAAAATATCTGCTCACAACAGAGTTATCTTGGATGTGTCTACATGGACTGCAGAGGATGCAGTATAGATTTACTTATTGCAGGTGCTCTGAACACTTAGTGTAAAACATTAAGAACAATACATGAATACAAAAATGTAGCCCTATGACTAAGCAGTCTGAATGTCCCAAAATCAAGGCTCCAGAAAACTGGAGTTCCATATGTCAGTTTAGTTGGAACATGTAAAACCTTGCTGCATCGGTAAATTTCCACTGAATTAAGGAGGAATAGGGAATGTCTGAGAGGAACAATATCTTTTTGCAGACTTAGTGATCTGATTGTTTCAAAATCATTCCTCCTTGCTGTCCCTTGGATTCTCTCACTTGCAGTATTTTACCTCTGGATATATATGTTTGAGAAATTGTTAGGTATAAATGAGCCACGTTGCTGGCTTGCTCTCCTTAATGTGACAAATGCATCAGCTGTCTCAGCACAGTTTCCCAATTCTATAAAGATTTTTTTTTTTTTTTTTTTTTTTTTTTTTTTTTTTAGAGAAGAAGAAAGCAAATTTCAGGGGAAGCAAACACTGACTGGAAAAGGTACATGACTTAGTTATTATCTCAGACTGTACACTTCACAGTTGCTTTTTAGGATGACATATGTGAACCTAAAGTAAAAAAGCTTATTTAAAGAATTGTTAATCCCCTATTCCCATTGCAACATAATTTTAATATTGCTTATAAATATAGTTCACAGAATTTAAAGAAAAGTAATTAGTATGTTCATACTTTTTTTTCCCCCAGATAAACAAGTAACAGAACAAAGTATATAACAGACTCTATTTTCTAAGTAATTTCTTTCCCAATGCAGGTATAGCATTATTAGTATTTATCACATAGATAACTGCAAGATAAATTCTGTAGTGAAATCAATAACATTTAATCTTAGTTTTAGCATCTCATTGCTCGGCTGTGTCCAACATTGCAATGCTAGCTATATTTCTCTTAAAAGAAATTGTGAAAAGGAACAGCACAATATAGGTCTTTTTTTCATAAACCTATTTAGAAATTAGGCTTTGTAAAATTAATTTTGAAGTCGTCACATTCACCAAGCACCTTCACTACTTCATAGCTTGTCTGTTTCTGGCGCAAAAGACAACTTTTTGAAATAAAGTGATTCTTTTATTCTCAAACTCTGAAACTATAAATATTAGTTGGAAAACACCCTGTAACTCCCAACCAACCAACCAACCAACCAACCAACCAACCAACCAAAGAAAAAAAGTATAGAAAGGTGAATAGATTCATTCTGACACAGTCCTTATGCAGATTTGTTAGAGAATATAAACAGAGCATAGATCCAATGATATATGATTTTGACACAGAACCTGCATTTTTTGTAGAGTTTTTGCATGGTTGTCCCTGTGGTTAGAATTCACAAGACACGTATATATGGGAGTTTAGATTCCCTGTCAGTAACTAAGCACCTGAAAGCCAGGTAATATTTCACCTAGCTCCTCTCCTAGGGACAGATTTAGATGGCCTCATTCCAGATGACACTGACTCCAGAGCAGTAATGGAGTTTTCCTGACTTGGTGGGATGATGTGTGCTTAGCTTTCAAAGCAAGCACAAATAATTGGTAAGGGACCTTGAGGCAGCTGCTGGTAGTTAAAGCACTGATTCTTTCACATGTTACATTGTGAAACAGTGAAAATTGAAAACTATTTATATTAATAAAAAAAAAAAGGCACAACAGACACCATATCACTAAGAAAGCCAGTAACTTTACTGATTTGTCTGCAAAATACAAATTATACCTTATTTCCAGCAGGAGAATCTTTTGAAATTTTCCCATTTTTGTTCACTACAGACAGCTGAATTAAGTCCCTTGAGATACACAGATGTGGTTTAACTTAGTTATAACATCTTGTCATCTAGTGGCGACAAAGTCCAGCTTATGCCGCTGTGAGCCTCTACTTTAATATTTGTTGCAAATGCTTGTATGCTCCCATTTACAAGCTATTTTGTTATCACCATTGTTTTATGGAAGCAAATCCCCATGAAAGAGAAGAAAAAAAGAAAAAAAGGATACAACAAACCATCTGAAGCAATCCAAGTGTAATGCCTGCAGTAACCCAGGTCTGATATTAAATACACAAAAGACTTTAATACTGTATTTTTAATTTTTTTTTAATGACTTTCTTAACTGACCTTTTTTTGAATCAAACTGAGGTATGGATCAGTCTGAGGTATGAGAAGGGAAGGTAGAAATGCAACACATGATTATGAAAATAATCAAATGGGTACTTTTGATGCAGAAAGTCTGTGGCTCAAAGCTTGGATTGCTCCACATCTTTGGTTAAAATATATTAACAAAAGCCTTTTATTACATCTACAGTCTGAAGCATTCTAACAGACACCAATGTTCCATCAGTCCTTCAAGAGACCTGTAGTGGCAGGAAATTAATGCCATATAACTGACGACATCACAGCAGATGGCACAAACAGGAACAGATGAAGTATGCCATTTTTAGGCAACAGCCTTTATTGAGGTTTCAAGTGGCTTTTAAAAAATTACAAAGCATTTACCTTCAAGGTGAAGGAAGAAGGAAAACAAAACAGCTGTTAGACTACAGATAAAAGTGGGTATATAGGATTGCAGATACAATACAAAAGGGTTGACGTTCTTGAAAACAGCCTATGAGTTCTATTCTTACGCTAGCTTTACCTGAAAAAGATCTGAGGACAACAGCTAATTTTTACATTAGTCATTAAAAATTGCTAAATTCCTCTTCTGGGAAAAATATAAGCCATTTTGTTATAAAACACAATTTTGAGAGACACTGAAATGACCAAAGCTTTACTGTGAATGGCTCAATGCATACAATATATATGTTGTGCAGATAGGGTATATCATATAATTGTCACCAGCAATTAAACACTAACTGACAACACCTTTTAATAGAGATTAGCTCAGCTATAACAATACTTGCAGGTGTCTAGAATGCCACTTCAGGTGTTTGAACTTACAATTAAGAATGTTGCCTAAAATCATATATCATGGGTTAAGGTAAAGTAAATGTTAATACTCTTTCAGGGCTCTGCCCCAAACTCCTTAAATACAAAGGAATCACACAATAAACCCAAATTAGCTTTTGCAAATACAATAAATGGTAAGATACAGATAAAGGAACAAGAAAGGTAGACAATTATAGTTTACAGAAAGTGACTTCACAATCAAAGTTGTGCTTCTTATCATTAGATCAGTTTGCAAATATGCATTATCCCCCACAATTTTGCCAGTATAAGTTAGTTGCCCTCTGCAGCAGGAACAAGAGGGCTGACTGGCATTTATTTTCATGTGATTCTGTTCTACTTGTGTTTATACAAAAAAATCACTGTCAGAGTTAATATAAATTGCCCAGGCAATACTTTTCATGCTACTTTCTGCTTAGTTACTTGCAGTAATATATTACACTGCATCTTCATTACATTATATCTTTCATTTTTTTCATGTGTTGCTGAGGCAAATCGCAAGGTAAACTATTAATATGGCTATTCTTAATATATCAATAGACCAAATCCCCTTCCCCACTGAGAAGTTTCTACTACAATACCAATAAAATTGTCTTTTTTTCTTGAAATGACAAGGTATATTTGTGATACATTTGCATATTTTTGACACACTAAAATTCTCAGAAGAGAATATGAGAAAAGGTTAATCTGTGGGTGAAGAAAGTGGCTTAAAACACAAGGTTTTTTTGTGTTTTAAAATTAATTATGGGCTCCATTTTACCTTTTTGTTTGTTTTGAGTTTTAAAATTTATTTATTTATTTATTTAAACATGCGTATCTTTGTTTACCCTGCAGTTTGCTACACGAGATAAGATGGATGCATTAGTAGCACAGTATTCTGCCTAAAGAGTTCCCAGATTATGTACTAGCCCCTGCATGGCTGAAAGTGCCTGTAAGGCAGGCTTCTCTAAAGTCATGGTAAGTGAAGCACCTATGTCCTAATGCACACTGTAGTCTGATCATCATTCTCTACTACAGAGAGGTACACTCCATCACTGAGCAGTGCACAGCAACTGCATGTATAGGTGGAAAAAATAGTGTGGATTTCACTTCAAAGTACTTTGTGTTGACATTTTGCTGTTGCAGCTATATTCTTCATCATAATATCAATGTATGTAGTTGAGACCTAGAAGGACTCTCAAAAAAAGGAGAAATATTACACTTTTACTATGGCACTAACATTTGCATTTAACTTTTTCCCTCCAACAGAAAGATTAAACTGAAACACTTGAATATACCATTTCTTTCTAACATACAAGAGGGACAAAGAGGGACTTGAAGAAAATGACACACGCCCTCTGGTCAAGCTATCTTAGTCAAAGGAACAATATGAGGCTGGAGAAAATGTGGATGCCATGTGCTGAAGCAAGTCCCGCTCTGGTGTAAATACACAGGGAGCGTTGCCCAACAAGATGCCCACTGTGAGATGATGTGACTGCAGAGGTCCATGAGAACCAAGGACCAGATGGCCAATATTGGCTGTGTAAAAATCAACTGATTTTGAACCACTCTTTAACTGATGATCTCTTTAAGAGTTTTATGTCTGTGGGAGAGGGGAGGAATCTATGCAACAGGCACTTTTGTGCCGATCCCTCCCTTTGCCTCCCCCTGCTGCTTCGGCACATATTTACCTGCACTCACGCAGCTGACAGCCGTTAGAGCTGCACATTAAATTCTGACAGGCAGAATACCAGCTTCATTAATGAGAAAGGGCCAAGTTACGCCACTTTGTCATTTAACCCATGGAAAACTACAAGATACGCAGGACATTAAGTAATAGAAGGGCCCTTAACTTGTTACAATGCACAAAACAGCATGAAAGAACTAATCAGTATATACAATGGATGGCAGTTCACCCAACTGATTGTAAAATGCTGTATTAAAATGATTTAAGTTGTTACACCATGGGTAAAGTCTAATTGTTTACAGATCAGTCTTTCAACAGCTGACTTTGATCTGTAAAATGTATACCCAATAAAAGAAAACTGAAAGAAAATAGTTAAATGTGCAACTGCACAAATATAATTCCCCACTATCAAGAGAACAAAAACTTCTATTACCATAATTATTATATATATTAGAAAGCTATACACAAGCATGTTAATTTCACAGATTTTTTTAAAAGATTCTTAATATTTTATATAATTAGAAATACACATTTCAAAAACAAAACTTCTGCAAAGAGAAAACAGTTATCTTGGTTAGCAAAGCATGGAGTTCCTCAAGGCTTAGGGTAGTGCTTTCTATACAAAAAGTCCTTTTTGTTTGTGTCTTCAGGACTGCTTAAAAGATTAGCAAAGCTATCAAGGAAAAAAGAACACATTTTGGCTTAAGGAAACTACAAAAGCCACAAATGCTTTGCAAACTCTGTCTTACTTTTTAATATGAAAATAAGCAAAATGTAATGTACATATTTTTATACTTTTTTATTTAATAAGTGATGCAGACCCAGAATTTTTAAAATTAAATGTGTCAGCCCTCGAACTCAACATTTCTGTAAGTATGGTCCTCTTGAAATGGTTTGATCCTTTTTAACTGAGTGCCATACTCTAACAAAATGCCTGCATGTTTGTGAGCATTTTCAGTATGTTAGGTGACCCAGTCTCTTTCTAGCATCAATTCATGGCCACCCAACTGCTGGGTCTGTCAAAACATCTGTACAGTTTCTATATGTTGCATAACAGCTGCTTTCTCTCTCAGTAAAGATCTGCCATTTCTGGCAAATGTTTTCATTTTGTCTATTTACATGTAAATAACGTTGAACCTGCAACATGACACTATCTATTGTAACATACATTTTGCAAGGGAGCACAACAGTGAAAAGAAGTTAGCCTTAAAATCTATTTTGTACAAGTGTTCTGTTGTACAATTCAAGTGCTAAGCTTATCTCAGCATTTCTGTTTATCCTTATACTGCATCACTGAGGCAAGTTAAAAGTACTTTTACAAAACAGAGTACCTGACTTTTTTTTTCACACACGGCACATATAATGCATATTGACCCTTCCCCCCTCCCCCTCCCATTAAGGTATAGCACACACACACTGCAAGAAAAAAAAAATCCCAACTAATAGGTAATAATGCTATCATGTTGCCCATCCTTCAGAGAGCCGCATGCGCTTGACAGAGGGGCTTTCCCTTTCGTCCGGCGAAGGTCTGGTGAGTCCAATGGGGGAGTGGAATTCGTTCCGGTGATCCTCTCGGTCACTTCCATCGTAGGAACTGCTACAGCTGCTCAAACTGTCAACAGGAGATCTCCCCGCCTCATGGCGCGTGTGCTGTTGGTATCTCGATGGTGTGGTGGTACGGTCTCTAGGAGGAGAAACAGGTTCTGACTTGATGTTGAGGCTTTGAGTAGAAGGCAGGGAGAGATTTGTACTCTGAGATAAATGAGTGCTAGTGCAAGCTCTGTAGGAGGAAAGGAAACCCAGTTACAGACGGAGGAGGCATGGAGCCCCCAGATATGCACAAACACTCACACAAAACACCAGTGTAAAGGCTCGCACGGGACCAGCTCACGCAGGGGACTGTTGTCTGAACAGAATTCATGAATTCCACGAGATGACAGCACCACAACAGATGTGGTCAGCTTTAGGGAGACAAGCCCTCAGTTTAGAGAGAGGTTTTGCTTCCTCTCTCTCTCCTTTTTTTAAAATCCAGCGTCATCACAAATTTGGGAAAGTGAGCCTTTGCATTGTTGGAACCACCTGTAGATTTCTGTATAACTAACACGTGTGTGTGTGTGCGTGTGTGTGCATCTGAGACAGGGGAAGCATGGACTTTCTGCTGGGTTTAGTCCAATTAATTTGAACACACCCAACTATTTTTATTGTGGTTTGTTTTGAAATGTGACTTCAGATGCAAAACAGAAACAAAAAAATCTGGTCTGGTAATTTTTATACTTTTCAGAATGGAGTTGAAATTACTAGTCCTAACATTGACATCAAGAAAATAGCATAGGCAGGAAAGGACTTAGATATGATTTTAGGGTTTAATTCTGTGAATCCATAATTCAATCCAGAATGCATTTGGATAAACTACTGAGGAATAGTAGAAGATGAGAGAGGATTACACTGAGCCAAGCTTGAAGGATGCAACTAGCCGACAGACTGCTATGCTGAAACTTATTCAAAGGTAAGCTATATAAGTATTCTAAGCTTTTTTTTTTTTTTTTCCTTTTTCTGTGCATTTTTTGTTCAGGTAGTGGCAGAGGAAAAATGAAACAGGCAGGGAGGAGAGTGAATACTGAGAACACACTTTATCTCTATGGGAGAAATGAGATCACTTTCATCTGCACAACATTTTGTACAAAAGCACCACCTCCTGGCAAAACCTGACTTTTTGTTATTAAAATAGAACATGCAGTTCCCATTATGCTTCATTTCAGGGACCACTTGCTAAGCTGAAGTTAGTGTCTTACCCTAGAAACAGAATTTCAAGGTTTCTATTAATGAGTATTTATTTATACAGGGGTAGTAAGGGAATAGGGGCAACTGACAGCTTCACAAGATTTTACACCTGAAGGGATAATAAGCATTTTTAATGAAGAAGATGTAATATTGGGATTTGGAAGGAATTTCTAAGAATGTAGAAGACACAGGTAAGTTTGGGCACAGATTTTTCATTTACTGAAATACTCTACCTTCTCTAGTGTGTCATCAACAGAGAGCTAAGTATTACTTAGACTACATTTATTACTATCTTCATGAATTTTTTTCTTCTGACAGATTTAAAAGAAAACTATATGGCTTCAATATTGAATTATATCATCTGCTTTTATCAGGAATTGTTGCAGTGTTTAATAATAAAAGGATCTTGTTAGAAAACAAAGAAAACAGGATATTCAACCTCCAGTTTTTCCATCAACCCTTCATTCCTATGCAGATGAACTTATCAAATCTGCAATGAGCCCTTTCCTAAGTTACTGAGTTCATGAGTAACAGCCTTCACAGTAAAAAATGCGACCTTTTACTTTTCCAAAAAGGATATTTTCTTTGTATTGCTTCTGTAAATATTAAATTAACACATATAACAAACTGTTAATATAGGACCTTTCCATTCCAACTCAGTGAAATATTCCACTCTTCCTGAAAACTTGTCAAAAAGAGTCCAAAGAGAATCAAATATACATTTCTGTCTCTTTTTGTTTTCCCTTTTCATTTCCAGTGACTTTGTTTTGTGTTGCTTTAGGAGATCCTAGGACTTCACCTGAGTAAACAGTTTGTCAGTATGATTAGATTGCACATGATTTTACATGCCAAGCTTATAGCTAAACCTGAAAGTTCTATAATAAAGGATAGTGGAGCCTGGGAATTTGATTTAGAGATTTGAGCAAATACCATGCCACTTTGCAAAGCTGGGGATAATTTAAAAAGACAAAAAATAGACAAAAAATAACCATATTCAGTCAAATTTGTTCACATGGAATATACTGGCATTCTACTATGTGACAGAACCAAAAGGAACAAATCTAGAAGGACAAACTGAGTTTCAGTGATACGGAGCTGGTGTTGCTGTACTGGAATATTACCTTTTTAATAGTGCCTCAGAAGTGAGTACAAGAGCACGTTTCTATTGACTTTTCTACAGATTCCTTGTGAATCAGCAGCAATATTACATAATTACCTGGCATAAAAATTAGTGGCAGCTTCATAAATGCTTCAGGTTGATTTGGATTTTGATTCCCCCCCCTTTTTTTTTTTTTTTTTTGTACGTTTGAAAAAGAATAAGAAATTGTTTTGGCAGTCAAGACTGAATTTTTGAGGTTCAAAAAAATATTAAACCAACAAAAATAAATTATAGCACTTATTTTGATTCACTATTTTTTTCTAAAAAAAGAAAAAAAGCAGCTCTAAAAAAGCAGCCTTCTGCAGCTGAAAGTATTTCTGAAAATTATTATCACTTTATTTGAATATAATTTGCAATCTTTCATTAACATTTCCTGAAAAAAATTTAATGAGAAGCTCATCTAAGCTAAAATGGTCATCTACATGGGAAATGTACTGTTACATGGACATGTGAATGGTGAAATAATAGGTACTTAGCTGCAGTCTTTAAATCTATTGCAGCCTATTTAAATCTAAAATTCTAAGCAGAGGATTAACCTCTATTTAGAATGGAAGGTGCACCATAAGAAACGAGAATTCTATCTGCTGCAAAATGATTTAATTTCCTGTATAGGTATGTGTGAGTGTAGAATCAGCTGTTTGCACTTAAATGTATTAATGAATATTTTGCACTGTTGCTTCATATAATTACCTGAATTGGGCTCAAGCATGTCCCATTGTAATCATGTGAAACTTTCAGTAAATTCAGTAAACAAACAGGTTTTGGATATGGAAACACTACAGAGAAACTAAAGAAAATTATTCAAAGGTTTGTGCACAGGTACATGCACTGAATAGGTGCTGGGGAGTCCACTTACACAGACATCATCACCCTTATCTACATATTGTATGACAAGATTTCATTTTACGGGGACGATGAGGGAAATGAACGTTTTAGCTTGGCACACAAGTCCCTGTTGAGCCCAGCGTAGTTAAAATTTGATGTTTATTCAGATTATGATGGGCACACGAAGATGTACCGACTCCTATCTGGTTTCCACACAGAACATCTACACAGCTGTGCTGTGTGAGAAGTGGGGAGCAAGACAGGATGCCATGAGCTTGGGATGATGACAACTCTGTGTGAAACTCCTTCTATCCGAATCTCCAAAGCGTATTGAAGTTCAGCATGCACAGGTAGAAGTGCAGGTCTGAGTAAGTGAGGATGAGGACATGAACATAGACCATGTAGGTTTTTCTAGAGTGAGAAAGGGGTCTATTGAAGGAAGGGAGCCTCATGCACCTTTTCTTTTACACCCACTCTTGCTTCTCTAAATCATTTTACTTCCTCACTTCATACATTTTCCCCCCCATAAATACATGTAAAGGACCATTGAAAATTCATGGCTTAATTTAGTTATGCAACTTTATTTATGTGCTAATTTGTATCTAGGAGAAGACATTTTTCACTTGCTAGCAATTCAACTTCTTCCCTCCTCTTTATTTTCTTTAGGTAAAAGCTAAGTGGTTTTTAGCAGGTTTGTTTATTTTTTAATACTTTTCTGATCAATGTAAAAGCAGAATAACAATTTCTGTGTCAAGACATTTTGTTTAGCTCTCACATGTTAAGGTTTACACTTTTAAAACAGGAATAAAGAAATAGTATGAAAATGAGTTACTAGAACATCTTATTTATAATAGTGCCATAAGAAAAAATAGCTCAATCTGAAATATATAAGGTTTTTATTCAAAACAAGGAAATTGGCAGAACTGATACAAATTCATTAAACATGATGTAACAGTTTCCAAATTTTTCAGTAAAAATAGTTTAATGGAGAATATTTTCCTATGTCTAGCTATAGTCATTATCTAATCAAGAGTAATTGTAGCTAAGTAATAATCTTGCTATATGAGGCTCACAGAAGTCAGCATTATGCATGAATTGGGACAACTTTTTATTCACATGGGTAGAAGTTTGGAGAAACTTCTTTCCATAAATAATTATCTATACTGAAGCACCTTCAGATTAAATACTGTTTCTTTCCCTGAATTCATATTTTAGGAAAGAGAAAACTTCACCTGTGGATGTTACTTTAGATGAAAAGATTGTCTCTTAGGCTAGGAAATGTGGATGAAAGAGAACATATTCCATATTATGGATTTGTGCATAAAAATTTTTGATACTTTATTATGAAGTTTGGAAAGGAATTCCCTTCTGGTTATCAGCGGTTAACTTCTGGTAGTCTTTTTGGTACACGTTAAATAAGCAACAAGAGACACAGATGTGCTATCAGGCCAAATCCCAAAGCTTTGGGAGGGACTGATTTTCAGTAGAATTTTTTGTACGTATTTTTTCCAGATGCAGATGCAGTTAAAAGACCATGAAAAAACTATTCTGGTTTTTAGCCCAAAAAGTTGAAAAGTTTGGCTAGTTTTAATGTCCCACTATTGTATAAATAGCCTCTACATGTGTTGTGCTGTTTTCCAGGCTTTTTGGTAAAGGCCAAAATCTGTCCAGACAGGGCAAGTGAAGTATTCCCATGTCCTCATGTATTTTCTCTCTAGTCCACCAGCACCACTGTGGCTCCTAATTGTGCAGTTAACCTCAAGAACTAAGAGCTAGGTTGAAGAGATCTCCAATTACCTCCAAGATGTTTCTGACAGAGCTACTGAGATTGCTGAGGACTTATCTGGAGCAAGATAATACATCTAACTTTTTCCACTACTAATCACATTCTCGTCATGCTTTGAGGAAGCAGAGCTGATTTTCACCTTTAGACTTTGGTAGAAAACAAAACCTGAAGGAGAGCTGGAATGTCTCTTCCATTAACTGTTTTCTCATGGGTTTTTATAGCTTACTGTTAACAACAAGCATCTCACAGCTGCCAAATCTTTTCAGTATATGACCTCACTAAGCACAGAGATTTATGGTGTCAAAACCTTTCTGGATGTGTTTTGTCAAGTATGTGAAGATGACCATAATTTTGTTTCATTTCTAAAATCGTTTTGCAAATTCAAAATCGGGTTGACATGGACTGAATATGTTCTACAGAATTTCAAGTTTTTCAAGGAATACAAAAAGTAAAACAGATGCTCTTTCATGTGGAACTCAGTGAGTATAAAGGCTTAAGCTTTTCTGCAGTGATAGATGACTTCTCCAGATTTGTCTGGGAAGCAGCTTTCATAACTGAATTCACTTACAGATCACTGAAAGAATAATAGTAACAAGAGTAGCAACTCAGAATGTATTCCACAGCTGCAGCCATTACACCTGACATTCTGCGATACAAATCAGAAACAGATCTCAAAGTGTGATATATCTGAAAAGGCATGTAGTTAGTTTAGGAGTAAATTTATACTTTTCTTTTTGGCCAACTAAATAGCCTTATTACATTCCTTGGTATGGTACTAATTGTTTAATACAGTGATACCTAACATGAGCTTTCCATTTATTTGAGAATTTATGACTTTAATTGTACAGTTGCCCCAGAAATTATGCAAACTCAAAAAAGAAAATGTAAGAGAAAGATATTAAGACTATTTTTTTCTAGCACAAGTATTTCAGTTGTATGTTTTTATGACATTTGTACCAAAAATACTTATTTATACAGAAATGAGGTTTAAAAAAATTGTTTCCTTTGAAACATTTGTATAGCTTTCCTTAAAACCACAAAATCAATGGTAAAGACATTAAAGTATGTTAATGTTAAGTTTATCTGACCAAAAAAAAAGTTCAATAAAGTAGAAGGAGAATTTTTAAGCTTGAGCCACCTTTAGAGTACGAAATAAATCCACACTACGGCAACAATTACATAAAAAAAGCATATGTGGAAGACCCTTTTCTGAAATAAAGGTTTCCTTTCAAATGTATATTAATTAATTTTTTTCCTCAGAAATAAACTTCTGCTGTTTTTGCATTTTTTATAACTAAAATAGTTTTCATTATTTTTGTAACTAAACTTTTAAAAATTCCAACATGTCTAACCATACATTAGGCTACTGTGCCATGGTCTTACTCAATAGAAATTGCAGATATCAGAATATTTGAAAATCATACACCTGTTCACTTACATGAGCCAAGAGGTTGCTTGTTCAGGTGATTTCCCTGTGTGAATTTTCACACTTCTAAAGATCCTGAGATGATTGAGCACTGTGTTTCTCCAAAACTTGAATAAATACTGTAAAATTAACCACTAGAGGGCAGGAATACCTGCGCTCCTCAGCACAGGCACATCACAAAGAGTTTTGTGAGCTCACGGTTCTTCAGCCTAATCATGCTATTTTCTCATAGAAATCATCTCCAAAGAAATGAAACTTGAATTTCAGAGTTGAGCAGAAGGAAGTATGTGATTATTATATAATGTTAAGGCTTATTCTCAGGTCAATTAGTCATGTATGTCTTACTTTATTAAAATATCTAAAAAAACTCTAGTTTACTGTAAATGTGCAAAACTAACTGGAAATGAAAAACATAATTAGTAAGTATAGTATCAGCACAATATAGGTGTTTGGTTTTAGTAGTGAAATAAAATGCTTTTTAAAGAAATAAAACCTTAAACATAAACAATGCACTACTGAGAAAATGTCATGAACACAGACTAATTCCTTGTAGCTCCCTAGCAAACTTTCCATGAATTACATTGTTCCAGTGTTGCAAAATCTAGTTTTTACACACAGTAAATAAGTTCTAGTGTGTTATCTTGACATATTTCACATTTGGAATTACTGAGGAGACTGAAATCACTGTAGGACAGTAAAACAAAGAAAACACTGCTTACCCCAATTGACTGAGGGCAGATGGTGGCATGTTATGTAGGTGTTGCTGTTGCCAGCCAGTCACAGAACCAAGATGAAGAGCACTGGCTGTATTAAAACCAGAGATAGATGATATATCTGCACTACTCAGAGAATATTCTAGATTTGAAAACAGAAAGAAAATAATTAAGAGAGAATTAAAGAGGAAGCAATTAAACAACAACTAGCATAGTAATTTTCATGTCACTTTGTAAGCCTTTTAATTATAATTATGCCAATCACATTAAGTTGCAACAGAAAAAGTAAATCTTCCTCTTCCCTCAACTCATTAACTTGGAAGCAAATAATGCACTAATAATTATTCTGGAAACTAGCAGGGTTTTACTGGATCTGACGGATCTAAAACATTCTTAGCCTGTAAAATCACCATAACTACATATGGACTGTCAGAAAGACTTGAAAAATACAACATTTTGGTTACAGTCTTCCTTGCAGAACCCACCAAGCAGCCTGCTTCTGAGCAATATATGTGTTCTCTAAATAGGCTGGATCTCTGTGTCACTTTATGCACTCTGAAAAGCAGCGATACACAACAGAAACTGTAAAGATGCCCTGAGGCGTAATTTCTGCACCCTCCCAGGTAGGGAGGTGTGATAGCCAACTGAATTACTGAAATCTGCTATGGAGATAGTGAAGCTGCTTATTCCCACTAGCCTCATGGCTTTAGCATTGTGCACTCTACTGCATGAAATTATATCCAAGCAAGACTAAGAACAGTTAACTGTTTTAAGTATCCTTTTTTTTTTTTTTTTTTTTTTTTTAATTAAAGCCAACAGTTAACTGTTTTAAGTATCCTTTTTTTTTTTTTTTTTTTTTAATTAAAGCCAATGAAATAAAGCTACCAAATCAGATTTTTTCAAGAAAATCATCTAACTTTAAAATAGATATGTCTGAAGTTAGTGACAGGTACAGAATAGGCAAATGTAGTGCAAGGGCGTAACAGCTACGAATTTTTCAGTTTTTCGCTAAGAACATTAGCTAATTCATTAATATTGAGATAGACACTTGTCAGCACCTTGCTCCCTTCCCCATCCTCTGCATCCTGTACCCATACTTACCAGTACCATATGTTGTTGAGATGGCTGATGGGTATCCTCCCATCCCTTGCCCTGGTAGAGTAGGAGTTGCTACGGAAACCACTGGAGTAGCCAATGACTGAGCAGACTGGGAGTTATTTATCCTTTGATTCTTTTAAAGTAAGTAAAATAAACATATTATTGACCAGTTTAAAGTCAGTTGAGTGCATTTGCTTTCTGGGAATGCTTTGCGCATGAGAAATACAGGCTGTTACAAATTTCTAGAAATTAATCATTTAACATGTGGCTTTGATGAACTCTGCCAACCCTATCATTTACAAGCTTTCAAGAGACCAGTTGTCACCATAGTAACCCATTACATCACTATCTCCTAGGTAACTGAACTAGTAAGACTGCTTTTATTGTGGGTAGAAGAACAGATCATGTGAAAAACTAATGAAATATATAAGCTCTATTCCCATTGTTTTCCTTTTCATTCATATAGGAAAAAAACCCAACAAAACTACCACAAAAAACAATAAAACCCACAAAGCAAAACGAAGCAAAACAAAGCAAAAGGGAAAGGCAAAAGAAAAACCCCCAAACCCAGCTCTGCTGGATTTTGAAAGAGGTGCACCCCCAGACTACTGAACACTGAACTCTTACCAGGAGACGGAGCTCTGACTACTCCATTTTTGTGCAATAAAAAAACCCTTCAAAGCTGTTAGATTGCACAGCAGTTATACACTTATCTTAAACTCCAGGGTACTAGGTGTTGCACTGCAAAGATTATACTAGAGAACTCTAATTATGTGAGTGGCAGGAGAAAAATGGCTAGAGAGCCACCAAAAAAGACGTCATAGGCTGCAACATCTTCAACAACCTCAGTTTACATGCCCTCCATGCACCACCAAAAAGAAAGCTTAATTATAGCATGCATAATTCGAATATATGCAACAACTGCATCTGGCCTTCTATTGCTATATTTAAAAAATTGCAATGACCTTTTTATTCACAATGTGGTTATTACTGTAGTATTTTCCATTTTATTTCAACCAATATTTTATCTACACCATAAAAAATAACTGATTTTCTTTTCTTTGTTATTAAGACGAGCATTATTACCACTTACCAGAAGCAGATCAACATCCTCAGACTGATTGCATAGGAAAGGAGTGTTAAAAAATTAGCGAATATAAATATTTACCAGGATGCAGGTTTTAGCTTAGGGAATATTTTCATATCATAGGGGCAGGAAATTAAACACCTTCTGAGCATATCTTAGAAAAAATACATCTCATAGATCTCTTATTTGTCCTCCTTCTAGTAGAATGTTTGACTCAATTGTAGGAACAACCTATCCAGTTTTCAGCACAAGACAAGTATTCACTTTTTCTTCCACAGTCCCATAGTTTACAGACTGTCCTGCTGTACCTGACCACTCTTGGAAGTCTCTTGAAAAATATAGTTTTTAAGGGGCTTGGAATAAATCATTTGATGCAGACAGCTTGCCACTGTCAACTATTGCCCTGTAAGACTATATGTCACTTTTTCACTTAGGAGGTAGCATCATATTTATGGGCAGTTTTAGTTTGATGACTAGTTTGTTTTGAATCAAGCTGAAGAAGCCAACCTGAAAATAGTTTTTATAATGTTCGTTACACAGTGGAAAACTGCATCACTTAATTTACAATCTTTTAAATTAAGTTAACTTTTAATGCTAAGTCAAAACTTTACTTGGAAACACCAGCAAACTTTTGTAAAGAAACAAGACATGGACATGATACCTTCCCAATTCAGCCTTCCAGCCTAATATATTGCCTAAATTTCACCAGTCCTGGCAGAAGATACAGAAATTTCATACTCATTTTTCTCTTCCTCTGTTTATTTACTAGTTCTTATCATTAGAAAACTTGGAGCTTGCAGTGATAGGGCTCAAATTAATTTATTACTGTTAATATGCCATCTGCCAAGAGTCTGTGTGGCTAAATATTTAAAAAAACATAATAGGTTAGAAATACTCAGGGTTAAATTCAGCCTTTATAACAACCTCAGGAAAGACTCTTTCAGCTGCTGGGAAAGAGATTGAAGAAGGTTAGACTGTGCACAGTTAGGACACAGTTCCTATTTTGCAACTCAACAGACAAAAGGTAGGAAGTAAATAAGACTTCAAAAAGCTAATCAAAGAGGCTCAGCCTACATCCTCAGCTTAATGTCAAGCCCTAGTCAGAAAAACAAAACAATCAAGAATTTAGTTTCTTGAGCCAGTCTTAAAATACTTAAATAACTCTTATCTGAAAGAGATAAAAAGAAGAGCTTTGAAAATGCATTACCACTGATGGCATGGTACTCTTGCTGCCAGGTGGAATAAGCACACGGAGGTCTGGTTTACGGTTGTTCATTCCCAAATTCATTGGAGGCGGAGATTTTGCTTGCATATTCTTGTTCAAGTTGCCAGGTGAGACCAGCAAACCTGGTGAGTTGCGGGGGTTGCCATATCCATTTCCTGTTAAGGCAAAAAAAGAGGAAAAAAAAAAAGATAGAAGTGTGACAAAGTTCACTGTATCTTTTCAGCTGTTCTAAAATTGTGAAATCCAAAACTCTTGGTGGATATCTGTGTCATGTATCTTTGTAGGAAGATACAACAAGTGCCGTATTTGCAACAACTGGTCTTCAAATGCTTTCTCTCACAGCTGCTGACATCTCATTGATATGCTGAAATTAACTCTATGATAGAATTTTGTTTACAGCACTGTGGTATATACTACAATATACTGTGGCCTTGTAGCAGCCAACATCTGATATTTGCCTTACAAGAATCAGGCAAGTCAGATAATTTAAGGGCATAAAAACTGTCAAAGCTATTTCATATTTTCTTGATAACTACAGAAGACTGTGACTTTCCTGACTCAGCCCTTTGCAGCTCATGATTTTGTTTTGCTTTTAAACAAAGGATGAGTATAGCAAGGCTATAATTTCCACAAAAGGCAGGGGGAGACAAGAAGGATTCATAAATTCTTTTGGCTCTTTTTTGCTACACTGCTTGGACCTGGATTTGTAAACACTAAAGTCAATGGGAGCAAGATTTGGAAAGCACCACCATATCTTTCATCTTCATCTCTCTTCTGCAGGCCCCGGGAATAATTCTGATGGCAAATGCTTACTTTATTTTTTTTAAAAAAGCGTGTTCTTCTCTTACCACATTGCATTGAGAACTATGTGTCCATAAGGTTACTGACCTACCATTCCACTATTTCTTTCACCTGATTTCACCTTTTACCCACATAAAATGTAGGGAAAAAGATGACTTTTTAGTGTAACATTGAAATTCTGTCTACACAATCTCAAGAGAGGTACAGAAACTGCCCGGCCATAGAAAGGATGAAAATTAGTATGGAAAGAGAAAACCTTCATGGGTAAATGCCAAAGAAACAAATGGCAGGGAAGACTTTCTTTTCTGGGCTCAAATTTTGTTAATGAGCTGCAACACACAGCCTAGAATTTGTGTGAGAAGATAAGCTAGTCAGTGTGGCAGAGCCCTCTGGGTCAGAAACCCTGGACGTTCAAATTTCCTTTGTCGTCACAAAGTCAGTGAAGACCACTATATCTCACATACCACCTCCTCCACACCCAAGTGAAATGGGGTATATAGCCCCAAAGAACATAAATGGATTATGGAAATAAATTTGGTAATGTCTATGAGGTGGGCATGAAAATTACAGTACATGACAGCAATTTGCTCCTCTGATTAGGGTAATGAAGTGTGTCCAAGCATGACTAAGATATTCAAGTTTTTAGTCCTCAAGTCCTCAAGTCCTTAAGCATCAGCTACTTGTATTTATCAAACCAGCAAATCCATGGAAATAAAATCTGTCAAAGGTTATTAAATATAAAAATACCACCTCAGAGTTTGGAAGACCCTGAACACTAGGATTATGACACAGGCAAATTATCAAAAACTGTTTGAATTCTGTATTTGCCAGGCACCTTTAGTAACTGGTTGTTTTTTCTCACAATTTTTACTATCATGATCTCCAAGCCTTTACAATATGATGAAAATTTGAGAACATTCAGATCACTTCTAATATTCTGTATTAAAATGACTTCGGAGATTTTACACTAAAATATTTTTCATAGTTAATCTTGTTATTTATTTCCTTAATAATATCATACAGTTAGGAAAATAAAATCAGTTACTGAAATGCATTTTAGACTTATCAAGCAAACTCATCAGAGTGCTGTCAAAAATTTTCCATTTTTTATCACTAAGCTTTTTTTCTCAAAATGAACAATTTTTCTCAACATAGATGAGCTACCTTTTATGCTCAAATTAATGCTATGTGTTACTAAAAGCAGTGAAATTAGAAGGGGCATTTTGAATACACAGCAGTATTTTCTACTAGAAACCACACTGCATTTAAAAAAAGTTCATCTTTTACAAACTGAATACTGAAAAACAATGCATGAAGTGCTCAACAGAAAATGAAGCAAAAGTAGGGTTTCTGTGGTGTCAGTTTCATACAGCAGATATTTTACCAGCAGGATGTAAAACTGCCTGTGAAATCTATCATATTACAAGGATTTGCTCAGAGTGGCAATGGAACTGTCTGAAGCAGTTCTATTCTACAATATTCTACAAAGTTCTGTTCTACTATACAGGACCTAAGACATATAGCAAAACAGAATGCACTGTACTCTATATATTTGTTTCTAGTTGTGATTTCTGGAGAATAAATCACCTTACAAGAAAGAACTCCCATTTCCTACATAAAATTTACTTAATACTAAGTACTATTAAACATTAGGGGAAAGAGTGCTTCTGTATAAAGCTTTATTCTTCATCTGAAATTTACTGATGTAAAATAATTTGAACAGTGATTACATTTATATTTTAAAAACATCAAATTCTTTTTAAGAACTACTGCAATCCTTTCTTTGCCAGCAAATTTCTGCTGTTCATGGCATATTATGCCCACTAACATTTTGGAGCCATATAATAACAGTTCCTCTTTCCAGTCACCAAACTGTTATTCTTTTGGTATAATGAGGATTCAGGAATGTAAGACTGTGGACCTTAAACCAGTAATAGAGAAACCCATCATTTGGAAATCAGTGATGAATGCATGCATGTGGTTTAAAGTTAAGAAAAGTCTGCATGTAAACTAACTCTTTAAACTGTATCCTTTTAACTCAAGAAGGCTGCGGCCTACTCTGAGGCAGCTGTCCCACCTTCAGATAAATCCACCAAAGAGAAAGACCTCATTTACATTCAGAGGCAAAAGAAATGTATAAGACTTATAATGTACAAATTAAATCTTCCTTCATGCTCTACTTTAAAATTACACTCTGCCTGGACAATTATCAATTTAGATGTGACCATATGCAGAACATCTCATTCCGCTATCCACCTGAAAGCACAAAAATTATATGTTGTACATGAATAGATTTCCTGATTATAGATCATAAGAAAATGAAAACCAGATGGATTTTAGAGCGAGTTGGCTTTACATTTTTGTTTGGTTAAAATTTTTTATGGAATAGAACATTTTTAAACATTACAAATGTATTCTGTGAGGCATAATGAAAATAGCAAAAATAAAAACAATGGATGCACAAATTTTAAAGGCTATATGTCAGAATTTGTAAGCTTACAGCATTTTTAATTCAACAAGTTTTCAGAAAAATTTTTTTTTCCTTGTATTGTTTGTTATACTGACTTGTGAGAGTAAAAATATTTTATGCAGAAAATAGCTTGTTTCTAGACAGAGCTAGTGGAGCAGCATGTGACATGACATGCAGTGCCAGACTCTGTATTTAAACTAATGGCAGAATGTAAAGAGAAATGCTTTATAAGCACAGAACACTCCTCTGGGGCATGCTCTCACATTTCGCATTTAGGCGCATGTGCTTTTGACTGTAGAATGAATTCCGTGCAAGTACAACCTGCATTAATCCCTATAATATCAGTTTTCAAAAAGCTCAAAAAAGTTATTTTTGTGCACTAATAGTTATTCAGCCAAGATGAATTATTCTAAAAAATCCATTTAACCATGAAAAGCTACAATTTTAACTGTGTTACAAATTCATGTAATACCATCTTAAACATCAATATTAAATTTTAAGATTTTAAGGATATCAGAAGGGCACAAGCCTAATCAGGACACAACAGAGAGCAAAGTTTACTTCTCTCCTTTCATCCTCTATTAGTAATACTTGTACCTTTAAAGGAGTTTTCGTCATTGGTGTTACAGAGGTTGCAAAGTGGCTGCAATTCTTAATATTCTCAGAGTTAGGACAATAAATCTATAATGAGCATTTAAGCCAGAAAACTTTCCACATGTTAAGGTAATGCAAATGAGAAGAGTAATTTTTTTCCTTATCTCTCAACATTCTTAAACATCATTTTAATAATTCAAAGTCTTTAAGTCTTGAAAAATTGGAAAATTTTAGGATCTTGATTTCTTGAACTTTTTAAACTGTCAAGTTCTTACTTGTTTGTTTT
Organism: Cettia cetti; assembly: GCA_013401135.1. NCBI lineage: Eukaryota > Metazoa > Chordata > Aves > Passeriformes > Sylviidae > Cettia > Cettia cetti. The sequence continues at coordinate 26,619 of VZUI01001741.1, forward strand.
TTTTTTCTCTTTTGTGATTTCAAATATATATACTGAATGAAAAATCCTTTATGGCAGTCTGAAGAATTAAAGTGGGAGAATGAAGAACAAGATACACAATTTGTATGTCCTTTATTTAATCTCTCATTTTTTTATTCTAACGTTTTCACTGACCATAATCCACTGGGATTCGTTTTAATACAAAATTAACTTTCAAATTCTTGAAGGAGTTTTAATTAATACTAATGGTCGTTTCAAGTTTCCAATAAGTGTATGTTTTTACTTGAGAAAACTTTCATATATCTTCCAAGATGCATACATACATTGGATTTCATGAAGGATTTCTGTTTCTTATTTGGTTATATTAAGTGCATATCTCATATATATGACATTTTAACTGATCACCAAGCCTCTCAAAAATAATTTTAAATACATAAGTAATATATATAAACATGACAGCAAACAATTCTTCAAATTATCTCCACTTCAAAATATACACATATGTATGAAAGAATCAATAGAAATTTTGCTAAATTTGCACCTTGTTTTTCACTGTTCGCTCAGTTAATTTTCTTTTTTTTTTGCAGGAATAGTAATTGATCGTAAGAGTAATTAAAAAGTTATGAAAAGTTTCCTTTTCTCTCTTACATCTTATTTGTCTTTTTTTTTGCATAAACATTGAAACATGCTATGGTTTATTATGCAAAATAAAAAGATACCAACAACAACAAAGAACTAATGTAAGGAAGCTGTACTGTTGTTGATAAAAAATAATTTAAAAAACAAGTAACTGAAAGTTCTTACTCATATGTCACAGGTTTGTTACATTTCACAGCACACAACTGTTTCTAACTACAGATGCGAAAGGAAGACCAATCTGTTGCTACCCTCATCTAGAAAAAAAGGAAATCTTTGCTGCGCAATTGCTGCTGAAATAGCTGCCCATTCCCACTATGCTCAACTAATGAACCTTCTTTACTGAATTATGTGGAGCCAACTCATACAGATGTGGTATAAAAAACCTAGTGACTTTGTGTGGAAGAGTTATCAAACATCCTGTGAAAGTATGAGCTACTTTTTCAGTGGGGCTGAAACAGGATGACACTTCAGAGAACACATAGACTTTTGGAAAAATGGAAGGAGAATGAGAAGAAAATTATCTCAACAACTCTTTGTTAGTTTCAAAACTAACCATTTAGAAATAAAATAAATACATGGTAGAGATTTCTACATCAACAGAAGTCTAAGCCATCTCTCTCTATCTCACCCATTCTTGCCATGCAGGTTCTATAAGTGTCAATGGGAACTTGGTCTTTAAGTCTAAAGAGATGAAAAGGGCTCTGATGGCACTACAGTTGTCCTGCCTGTAGGATGAAAGACCATGAGAGCAGAAAACTGACCTGTGCATCATACCTCATGCAAACACCTCACCGCTGAGTCAAGGGCATGGCAAGCTAACCTGATCACCAACACTGCAGTTATATTTTATTGCTGTAATAACAGTGGTATTATAATGTTTCTAAATCAGTACTTCCAGTAGATACTCTCCCACTTCAGGAACTCACACCTTAACAAAATAAATGTAAAGGTGGCACCTAACTGTTTGAATTAGACTGTGGTTAGTCACACAAGCAACTGGCAGAAAGCCTTCAAAACAATTTTCTTTGAATTTAGTTTTCCCAAATGACAGGCAGATCTTTCAAGACATAGATTCCCTCCTTGCAACCCTTGGAAACAGGGGTATATATCATAGATAATGAAGATCTGTGGTATGTTAAACCACGACAGTTATATACTGAGAGAAGGGGGAATATGCTTTCTACTTCAAGGATGATCATCCTTATACCTCTTTTTATTTATTTATTTTTTTTTAATTCAGCAAAGAGAGAGAACAATAGATGACCCAAATCAAGGACATGTTTGTGTTTTTTAGTCTTGCACTACAATTACTATTGACAGTATGCTTACAATATAATATCTGATCATAGCATCCTAATATCTGATTTCATAATTATTTAATGGCATCTAATTTCAGGACTCTCAGATCACACAATTTCTGCAGATCATGCAGAAACTACTTTTATGATTTCATTATTTCTGATTGTATTGATTAATTTATTTCCATTTCCCCTATTTTGTTCTAACACTGTTATCAGTAGTTATACTCTTTTCAGAACCTGTACATTTTACATTTTCTTGTTTTGATTGAAGCTTCAGCTAATCAAAACAGTGACTAAGTTGAAACTATTGAGAAAAATCTCTTAATTATATGTGGTCTTCAGTTTTGTTTTTTTATAAATATTACATGTCTGTAGTTTAAACACATGGGCACTGCACTATGAGCAACAGGAATACATTCTTGTGTCACAGTTTTGTAAGGCACAAAAAAAAGCCAGGGGTCAGAGATCATGGTTCTTACCATGGTAAAAAAGGTGTCATAGCATGGTAAAACTGGTCTCCTGCCCCTACCACTGGTGTTGTACCTCCTGCCATCAGGAGCTTGCACAGTGCCATGTCCCTGACCTTGCATAGTGCTCTCTCCTTGTTCTTGCTTGACATTTGCAAATGTTAAGTCCATGTTCTGCACTAAGAATGCACTGGTCTTCCACACTAAGGTGTAGTCTAATAGGAGAGGCAAGTGTTAAGTGATGAGGTGGTTGTCTGAAACTTAGATTGCATTACAGCTTTCCAAAAAATCTTGCAGTTACTGGCACAGCCCTTATGCATGTGAAAAATTAGAATGTGAACAATTCATATGTGGCCTTTCCCTGAGACCTGAGATAACCACTTACCCTAAATATATTTTCAGGACTTAACTGTGCTCTTATAAGTGTGCTAATTGAAAAGATGCTCCATTCTAGTCCTGTTTATGCAAAAAATAAGAAGTATTTTTTTTTAAATATGGGCTGTTTTAACATTGTAGTAGTTGAGAAAAAGAAAGCAACACCAAAATGTGACTTACGTCAAAGAGAAAACTATATTGCTGAAAAATATAGTACTTTCTGAAGATATATAGGAGAAAAACACATGCCTGGGAAGAAGAGAGAACTTACCTCTTTTGACTTACAGAAAGAGACTTTTGACAAATCATGGCACAGAATCACATAATGGTTTGGGTTGGAAAAAACTTTAAGATACCCAGATCTGCTAAGGCAGGGACACCTTTTGCTAGAAGTAATTTAAAACTCTGTCCAAGGTGTCATTGAACACATCCAGGGATGGGGCACCCACAGCTTCTCTGGGCAGCCTGTGCCAGAGCTTTACAATCCTCAGCAATAATTCTGTCTGAATACCTAATCTAAATCTGTCCTGTTTCACTTTGAAGCCACGATCCCTTTGTCAATCATCTGTTTTCAACAAATTATTTGTTGATGAAAAATTATTTCCTTTTTGAGCTGTTTGAAATCAGTTATCATTTTGAGGAAACTTCTTTTCAATGAAAAATATTTCAAGACAAGTATAATTCCAATTATAAATGGGACACCTTTTTTGAAAAGATAACTAACCCATCCCTGTCTCTTTTGGCTTCTATTACTGAGAGACTGCTCCAACTGTTAGCACAGGAAAAAGCACCTTGTAAGAGATTTGGAAAAAAAATGGAACTGTTGGATTCAATATCTTAATTGGTGAATCATGTAAAAAGTTAAAGGGCAGGGGTCTTGTTAAATTAATACTGTCAGGAACTTCCACTTGGGGCTAGAGTCACAGCTTCTGGAAGTTAAAAGCATTTCTTGTTTTCTTTCTCACAGCAAAGTCATTGCTGCAGTCCAGATCCATGAGGCATCAGCTATCCCTTTCAGGACTCAGGACAGGCATGAAATACAGACATTTTCTAATTTGCAATGCCATTTTCTATTTTCTGAATTTGAATAAGAATATGTACTTCAGTGTGCAACAGAAGACTGTGTTGTTTCTTAGAGAGCAAGAATGCAGACAGAAAAAACAGTGAAATCCCTGTCTCATTTCAAGAAAGCATAAAATTCCTCCAGACTTCACTAGGAAAGGGATTTTATCTAAAGAACTCAAATTAGTCTTGAGGAACATTTGAAACTTCTCATAATAAAGGAAGTCAATCATGCCTGTCTTTAAGATTTCATTTACAAAGAACCAGTTTGTATGACTCACTTAATTGTTCATTACATGTGAACTTTCCTTATCAAACCTTTCAAGCTGTCTTTTAATAAATACAAATATTGAGACATTGTTATTACAGAGATGAAGAGACAGAGAATAACTAAATAAATTATTAAGTCAACACTTACACAACTGGTGGAAACATAAGAAAGACCAAATTTTTACAGATTTTCATTGATGTCTACTGAGAATGGGCTTGAACGGATCGTTTTTTTTTGGAAAGAGGTCACATGAGCTAGATGAAGACAGACACATCCAACCTTTGCATATGACACACATTGCAAGATTAAAAAAAATTTATATGAACAGCAGCATCTAGCTTTCCAGACTTATTCACAAAATTTCATTGATGTGACTTCCATGTGTTATTTGTTACATGGAATTAGAGTTGGAAAGGCCTGTGTTGACTGCCTACACAGATATGAAATTCAGTAGATAGAGTATTTTCTTTATATGTATTACACCTGTCAAACAAATTCTAGTGTTCTGCCTGCTTTGACAAAATCTCCTACCTGCAGGTACTTCCCTTAAAACAATGAAGAAAAAAAGTGTCTGTCTGTCTATCTATCTATCTATCTATCTATCTATCTATCTATCTATCTATCTATCTATCTATCTATCTATCTATCTAT